>LPNX010233428.1:73745-85220 GCA_001517045.1 Pseudotsuga menziesii
ATCTCATTGGATAAACAGATAGATCTCTTCAAATGGAGCTGTCCAATGTACTCCTTTTCTGAAAACAGTGAAGGGAAACTCCCGGAACAGGAAGCCCTAATTTTCTGATTTCTTCTGCAGAAATGCCTGTTACTATTTCTGTGATATCTCCGAACTTACTGATCCTCTGTGTCTGAAATTTCTCACTGAGGTAACCTCGCATGTCCCTACTCCAACACCATAGTTTTCATCAGAATTGGTTTCACCATTTTGGATTTAGGATCCTTTTCCCAAGGTGACCTGTTACAGTAGTGTTCATAACAGCGAAGTTGTACGGCCTTCCACGTGTCACTGGTTCATCTTCTGAGTCTGAGCGTCGTACCATAGAAATTAAAGTCCGTTCCCTTTCTGTAACTTCTTCAGGAATTCCATTTGGACCTGTATATCCCAAGATATTGCAGATATCCCCAGGTGTCCTATTTATGGATGATTTCTGGAAGAGGCTGGAACCCTAACTTGGAGAGATCATATCTCCGATAATATAGCGAATCAAAGGCTTCCCTTTGGACACCGTGTTCATAAAGATTTTATCTTCGGCCCCTGAAATTTTCAGCTTCTGATACTTCGCCAATCGCAGAATATAGCGACTGTACCAAAACTTAGCAGTTTTAGTATTTAGGGTTTCTCCTAGCTCAGGGTCAAACTAGGGTTTGACTTTCCCAGAGATTTACCCAACCAAATTTACTGATCCAGGTCTCTAAATTTCGGTTTTGATGAGGAGAAAAATCCTATGTGGGTCTCACCCAAAAATTCCTCTTCTGTAGAAAGCCCTAATTTCCACATCGAAAATTGAAAATGCTCGGAATCGAATTCCGCTTCGACAGAACGATGCATCCTTCAAAGGAGAGTCAGCCTAGCCTTCTTTTTCTGATTGATTGTGGAGGGAGAACCAAAAAATAAGAAGCCCTAGCTTCTGTAACTTGTGAAAGATGCCCTATTCAGGTTAGCTCTGATACCATGTTAATTTTTCATATGCTTTACTAAGACATCAGTATATCATTTCATTTTTCATAATAAAAGCATATAAAGCAGGATCACTGAAAGAAACAGTATCACAAGAACAACACATATTTATCCTGGGAAAACCCTAAAGGGAAAAACCCAGCAAAAGCTTCCTCAATATAGATGCCCCAAAAGGGAAAAAGGTAAAACCAACAAGGAGATCAAAAACCTGATTCTCCTCCTTCTCTAGCAATTCCTCTCCTCCACAAGTGCGCTATTCCAAGTGAGTGTGTGTGTCACAAATGAGGAGCACTACACCTCTATTTATATTCATCCGTTTACTTAAATTTTACTCAATCAACATGTCGGCTTAAGTTAACTCATGTAGGCTCGAGTTACACATGTAGGCTCAAGTAACCACACTGGGGTGCTGATGACCCATCTTTACAATTAGAGGGGACTACCTCATGACTCTTATTAGTTCTTCCGATTAGGAGCATCGGGGTACAATGTAATACAAGTGGTTCTCCCGGTTGGACCATCGGGGACCACAAAAGATACATAAAGAATATTCTTCGAAGTTACAATATTTCAACAATTTAGTCACAGGATAAAAAAAATATGACTATTTAACAATTACATGAGTATAAATTAGTATTATTTATTACCTATAAGTAATTAAGTTTGATCTCTCTAGAGATATATTTATGAATGATGTCAAAATTCCCTATATACATCTTATCTTAGGAATCAAAATAAATGTTTAATTATTACGTGTATAAGGCTATAGGATGCCTGCCAATTTTTTTACGAAATTTTCAAGAGAAATGTTGTGACATGTATTGATGCTCAACATCAACATGATTCCAAAGTGTCATAATATGATGCCAATGTAAAACCTGCTGAAATTTGTCACAAGACCATTATGTCTTTACCATCATATCTAGGGAACTGTGCTAGTAAATACCATATCTTTTTTCTTCATTTTTGCTTTAGTATGGCCCCTTCGATAGACTTTCCAAGTTGTATCATGTGTCATCATGCGATGGTCGAGTCAAGTCTTGGAATTTGGGTGTGTATTTTTTCATACATTTTCATGGAATGAAGTCAATCAGCTTGTTATAGTGATCATGCTCATATTTCATTTGGAAAAAGTCATTGTGATTTGACCCCTTTAGCAGCTAGTCAAAGTTTCACTAGTAGAAAAAATGGTAATTAGTGACTAAGTTACCAAAAAATCTAGTTATGATGGGTTATTAGTGAGTATGTGACAAGAAACATCTACCAAATTTTAGAAATTTTAAGTGATCACAATTAAAAATGGCTAACTTAAACTACTAATTTAGTCCAGGGATACAAAATATGTCTAGATAACAACTCTATGAATATGAATTAGTAGTATTTATTACCTATAAGTAATTCAATTTTAGTGGTATATTAGTCGTTTTAGAATTCTTAAACATTGCTTTATAACTTTTGAATTTCACCATATTTTATCTTTGGAAACGATGTCTCAAGTGGACACTACAACCATCTTCATTGAATCAAAATGAATTTTCTTAAGGATACAAATTTTTATAATAATAGAGTCAAGCTAAACTAGTTAACCTATTTAAAAAACCAACAACATATCATAAAATATAAGAACAGGAAAAGAACAGGACAAGAGAACACCGATATATGTTTTCACCCTAATGGTTTACATCCACGAAAAGGTAGTCTTCTATTATCTCCAGAATGTCTTCTCCAATCTTACAAGAGAGAAAATCACAAATACCCCAAAGAATATAGATGATGTACAACAATGTCACAATAGTACCACTACTACTTCAAGAATACATGATTATGTAGAGACTCACTTGACCCCATTATATACTAAGAGATGAGGAGAAATTACTCTCACATATTGCATGTGGGATAATATAATTCTCCAAAATAACATCTCTTAATACAATACCATGGACAAATACTCTACACAAGTAAATACAACACCATATAACTATGGGTTAAATGTATTACTCTTTTACATAAGATTGTAGACAACTTCTGACATAATGAGAAGATATTATTACCTTCTAAGGAATATAATATATTCCAACACTCCCCCTTAATAATGGATGCAGAAGGGCCCGCACTAACACTAAGGAAGGAAGAAGTCATTACTGCTCCCCCTTGATGACAATTTCCCAAAGAACCAAAGATGCAAATAAGAAGAACACTCTAGCTTATGGAATTTGATGATGAAAAATTGCTTCTCAATGAATCATGAAAGTGCACATGAACCAGGTTGTATAATGAAAGACCCAACAATAAAATGTCGAGAATATGTGATGTAATCCAATTGCAATATTCCTAGATCACCACAAGAATCATCACAACCATACATGATAGTTGAAGAACTCTGATATAACATCCACACTAGTGTGCAGATACCTTTTGATGGCCAATACAACAGAATGTGTGGCTAAGAACACCGCAATAGTGTACAATCAAAAAACTAGATGGCCAATACACATGCGGATAGCAGACATTATTCCAATCAAGGTGCAATATAAATATCTGTAGAAGACCTCAAACATCAAAGAAACAAGACCCCAATGGTCTATACATAAAAAATGATATCATATAGATGAATATTATGACTTTAACAGTAGAATATGGTGCTTCATTACTTCGGGAACAAGGTGAAAGCCTAAATAGAGAACTTATCTGCACAAGAAATTTCAAGATTAAAGCATATAAAGATCATAAGACAAAATTGCTCATACAGAAATGAAAATGCTTATATACCAAATGTTAGCAAACATCATATAAAGGAATGGAAACATAATATGATCAAATAAAAGATTAAGTTGCTCATTACGGAAAATGAAGTTACTTTTATGCATTAAGTTCCAGCCACAACATATAAATAGTGAGCCAAATATTTCACTTAAATATATGAAAATTTAGTCATCAAGCAACTAATCTAAAGCATAGGTGCATTTCTTATTAGTATGAGGTTAATATTCAAGAGATGAACGCCCTGAAAATGTCAATGCTTCCATATAGGAACGTTAGAGACAAGTAGGAACAAGATAACCTCTACAATCATAAGAATATAAATATCATTGCAAGAAGAACAAGGTGCTCATGATAAATAGTTCAAGATTTAAAGATTGCTCAAAGCCATATAAATATTGAGTAAAAGATGATCAAAATAAACATGACATGAGATATAGATAAATCAAAATGTTTAATATGATCAACATATAGCAAATTATGATCAACTCATGATATCACTTATAAAAAATTATGAAATGATAAGTCACTAATGGTCTTAATCATGGGTTCATTTCTTGTTAATACTATGTACATATGCAAGAGACGAAATGCCCTAGAAATGTCAATGCTTCCATATATGAATGTTAGAGAGAAATAGCACGTGAACTAGATACAATCTCTGTAATACGTGGAAAACAAACTATATCCCAATTAAATAACTTATGACAAGCCAACAAATATGATATAACATAGATTAAAAAAAATGATTTTACTTAAGAACTTAAATAGCAAGAGCGTATAATGATCATAAAGATATTACTTATAAAAGAATAAAATTGCTTTTACACAAAGGTCAACAATAACATATAAATAAAGTAAATAATGATCACTAGGTAACACATATGAGATTGTTCTTATAAAATTGTTTTTATAAACAAAACAAAGAAAAGAACAAATTAATTATTAAGTATATTTAAAAAATATTAAGCATTAGCTATCATCATGAAAAAATACTAGAGATCCATGTCCTTAAAACATGTCAATATTTCCATATAGAAATGTGAGACAAATATATAGCAAGAACAAGAAATAATATCTTAATAAACATTATTAGAAGCAAACCTAAATGCAAAAAAAAAAACAGAAAACTTAAATACTTTACAGTACTAATCTGAATCTGCAAAAAACATAGTTAGAAAAACAATAAAGGAAAGATAAACTTTTACTTACAACCCTTTGAAAAAATGTGCCTAGAAAAGCCTAGTCTTTTGTTTTGGTCACGTAGGTAGATTCGGAGTGGTTCTTTGAGTTCCAAAAATAGGTTATAATAAAAAATATGGTAAGAAGTGACCAAGTTATGACCTTTTTTTATAACTGTCATTTTTATTACCGAAAGGAAGCCCAGAAATGCCCAGTTTTCTGTTTTGGCCACGAGGGTGGATTCAGAATGGTGTTTCCAATTCCAAAAATAGGCTATAATAAAAATTCCTGTAAAACTTGACCAAGTTACGACCCTTTTTTATAACTACCATTTTTATAATCAGAAGAAAGATCTCCTTGAGGAGAGCCCCGAAATCATGTAGATCTATAGAAAAAAAATAAAGAAACCCTTGAAAAAATTCTTCAAAAATCTTACACAACAAATTAGGGTTAGGGTAAAAAAAATGCAAGAATATGTTGAGATCTGAAGAGAAGCCTAATGGCTACTAGATTGAAAGAAAATATACAACAAAATGATAATGCCGAAATGATTATCGTTATTGAATGAAATCTATAGAAGGTACTCGATCATAGCAACCTGTTGTAATACCATGTTAGAATAGTAGAGTCAAGCTAAACTATTTAATCTATCTAAACAACCAACAACATATCATAAAAGATAAGAACAGGAAAAGAAAAGGACAAGAGAACAATGATATACGTGGCTCACCCTAATGGGTTACATCCATGAGAAGGTAGTCTTCTATTATCTCCAAATTGTCTTCTCCAATATTATAGGAGAACAAAGCACAAATACCCCAAAGAATATAGATGATGTACAACAATGTCACCATAATACCACTACTACATCAAGAATACATGATTATGTAGAGACTGACTTGATCCTATTATATACTAAGAGATGAGGAGGAATTACTCTCACATATTGCAAGTGGGATAATATAATTCTCCAAAATAACATCTCTTAATACAATACCATGGAAAAATACTCTACACAAGTAAATACAACACCATATAACTATGGGTTAAATGTATTGCTCTTTTACATAAGATTGTAGACAACTTTCGACATAATACAAAGACATTATTACCTTCCAAAGAATATAATATATTCCAACAAAAAATATTAGGATAAATATATGAGACGAATATTATCCCATGGAATAAATATAGAAAAATGGGGGGTTATATGATAAAAGAAGTAAGAAATAGGAATGATTAAAAAGAGAGACTAATTGTTAATAATTAAATAAAATTTCAGAATAAAAAAAATTAAAACAGGGTAAATGTTTGTGATAAAATTATTAGTAAATTTAGAAGGATAATAAAATAAGGTTAGAATTAAAATAAAAGAGGATTTTGGAAATATTTTTATTATAAATAGAGAAAATGTTATTTATAATAATGAATTAATCTCTAAAATAACGAGATAAAAATGTGGGGGGTTGATTGAATAATTAAAATGGGGTGGGGGGATGGTTTAAGAATAAGATATTAAATAGGATTACAATGAACCGAGTTATAAGGAATCAATGTTTAAAATATTGAAAACACGAATTAGAAANGGGGGTGGGGGGATGGTTTAAGAATAAGATATTAAATAGGATTACAATGAACCGAGTTATAAGGAATCAATGTTTAAAATATTGAAAACACGAATTAGAAAAAAATTATTAATTTTATTTATTTATTATAAGGAATCAAATATTAGAATAATGATAAAGGGAAGGGATGTTAGATAACAAATGTAAAAGGGATTGGTATAGTGCCCCTTGTATGTAGATTGGGTGGTTAAGAACAATGATAGTTAAGTTCCCCACCCAGATTCAATTCTTGTAAGTGGCATGATTCTCTTGTTGGGCCCCTAATAAAATGAGATTGATTTAATAATTAAAATGGGTTAGGGTTGGTAGAATTATTAAAAAGGAGGAGGATTGGAAATTCAAACCAAATCCAGTCCTATCAAAACTCTAATTAATTTGTAAAGAAAATAATGATACCAAAGCGAAAGTGATTAATAATTAATTGATGAATATTGCTATTTATTATTCATATGAAGATAGAGTGATAATGTTACTCATTCTAATTAATAATATTTTTTCCTCTATTTTTTTTTTAATTCGAACATTACATTTTTTATCTTTTTAATTTATATTTTGAGGTGAACGAGGGATGAGAATACAACCTGCATCGATATTGTTCAATATCAACTCACTTCCATTTTTTTTAAAACTTGGCATTTTTTAAAAGATGGAACTAATAAATGACCCCTCGTATCCATAATCCTTAAGATTTTGTACTAAATTAAATGTAAGCACAGTTAGTATTTTCTGGACCCTAAAAGGTAAATCAATTGGATGAAGCAGCTCTGGAATTGATTCCTCTTTTTATGATATAGTAGGACTGATATCATATCTTAGATGTGTTAGCAAAAAAACTTCAGATTCTGAAAAATGTGGAATAAATATCTGAAACAAAATCGTAATAGAAATGCTAAATAGATCATACCTCTAGCCATTGATGCTACTTGATTTGCTGTAGAATTTTTCCCTGTTCCACACAAGTTTTAGCTTCCTGTATGGTACTTCCAAGCTCTGCTTTCCTCTTTCTTGATGGTGTAAAACTGAAGGAGATTGAGTTAGTGAGCTTGGGGACCAAACAAGGGTTTAATAGCCAAGCTTCCATCAAGCTTCTGTTGGCTATGTGTCAACTGTTCCATAAATCTAGGTAGAGAACCCTAGATGGACCACTCCAAAAGCTCCCAGCAAGATACAGCTCCACCGACCATCATAAAAATGTATCCTGATGTTGATTTGCATGAATCAACACATCCAGCAAAGTCAGAATCTGAGTAGCCAATTACTTCCAAATTGTCCATCCATATATACATAAGCATGTAGTCTTTAGTTCCTTGAAGATACCTCATTACTTTCTTTGTATCTCTCCAGTGGTCTATACCTGGATTACTCTGATATCATCCCAACATTCCCACAACAAATGCAATGTCAGGTCTTGTGCAGACCTGAGCATACATTAGGCTTCCGATAGCAGAAGCATATGGAATGTTCTTCATTTGTTCCCTTTCAAGGTTATTCTTCGGGAATTGGTTGAAATTGAACCTATCACCCTTCACAATGGGAGCTATACTTTGTGAACAATCCTTCATCCGAAATCTCTCTAAAATTTTATTAATATAGGTTTCCTGAGACAGACCCAAGAGGCCTCGTAATCTGTCTCTATGGATCTTAATGCCAATGACATAAGATGCCTCACTCATATCCTTCATATCAAAATTTTTAGAGAGGAATTGTTTCACTTCATGTAGCATACCCTTATCATTGGTTGCTAGCAAAATGCCATCCACATATAAAACAAGAAAACAAATTTTACTCCCACTAACTTTCAGATATATACATTGATCCATAATGTTTTCTTCAAAACCAAAAGAAGAAATTACATTATGGAATTTCAAATACCATTGGCGGGAAGCTTTTTTTAAACCGTATAAGGATTTCTTGAGCTTGCAAACCAATTGCTCACCATCACTAGAGGGGAATCCTTCAGGTTGTTTCATGTAAACCTCCTCCTCTAGAGCTCCATTTAGAAAATCCGTTTTCACATCCATTTGATGCAACTCCAAGTCAAAATGGGCTACTAATGCCATAATAACGCGCAAGGAATCTTTCTTAGATACAGGAGAGAAAGTCTCCATCTAGTCGATTCCTTCTTTCTGAGTGAATCCTTTAGCAACAAGTCTAGCCTTGTATCTCTCAATGTTGCCCAATGAGTCTTTCTTTGTCTTAAAGACCCATTTACATCCAATGGATTTTGCACCATTAGGCAACTCAACAAGATCCTAGACTTTGTTATTCTTTATAGAATTCATCTCTTCCTTCATGGCATCGTACCATAATTATGATTCTTTGCAATTCATGGCTTGTGAAAAGGACTCGAGATCATTTTCGGCTCCAACATTAAAATCAGATTCTTGTAGATACACAACATAATCATTAGGAATTGCTGATCTCCTTGGTCTAGTATATCTTCTTAATGTTGTATCACTATCTTCTTGAGAAGTATGTGCTTCAACTTGTTGTTCAAAAGTTCTTGGAAACTCTTGAACTACCTGATCTACTAGAATGTCGTCAGTAGCTTTTGGAACTTCAAAAATTGGTTGTTCAACATGAGTTTGTACTTGAGGGGTGCCGTGAACAATAACCAATCTATCACTTGAGGTGGAAGGTTGATATTCTGAATGATCCTTCTCGAAAACTATGTTCTTGGTTAGATCGCTCCCACTGATCAAGTCATTTTCAAGAAATTTTGCATTTCTTGATTCCACAATCCTAGTTCCGTGAGATGGACAATAAAATCTATAACCTTTAGACCTTTCAACATATCCAATGAAATACCCACTAATGGTCCTTGGGTCCAACTTCTTTTCTTGTCGATTATATATTCTCACTTTAGACGAGCATCCCCAAACGCACATATGTCGCAAACTCAGTTTCCAACCTTTCAATAATTCAAATGGTGTTTTAGGAATAGCCTTGTTTGGAACTCAGTTTAATATATACACTACCATCTTAAGTGCTTCAGTCCACAAGGATTTAGGAAGATTGGAGCTGCTAAGCATACTCCGCACCATGTCCAATAAAGTTCGGTTTCTTCTTTCTACTACACCATTCTGGTCGGGTGAATTAGGCATGGTGTATTGGGAAACAATCCCATGCTCTTGAAGAAATTTTGTGAATGGCCCAGGTGCTTGCCCATATTCTATGTATCTACCATAATATTCTCCACCTCTATCTGATCTCACGATCTTAATTTGCTTGCCTCATTGTTTCTCTACTTCAGCCTTAAATATCTTAAAGGCATCTAATGCTTCGTTCTTTTTATGAAGCATGTAGAGATACATATATCGTGAGTAATCATCTATAAAAGAGATGAAGTATCTCTGACCATGTGAGTCCATCTCTGGACTACATATATTAGTATGTATGATCTATAATATGTCCGAACTCCTATTGGCACCTAGGCTTTGATTTTTTGGTCTGCTTTCCTTTTATGCAATCCACACAAATCTCAAAATCAGTGAAATCTAGAGTATTAAGTACTCCTTCATTTACCAATATTTTAATTCTTTCTATGGAGATATGACCTAACCTCCGGTGCCATAATTTAGAGGAATCTTCATTAATAACACATCTTTTAGTGCCAGTGTGAACATGCATTGAATCAAAAGTGACATTTTTTTGTAAATTAATGCGGTAAAGATCATCAGACAAAATACCATTCCTAACATAATCATATTTATAAAATAAACTGATGGATGCTTCTGAAAAGTTAAAGGAATATCCAAAAGGTACAAGTATTGAAACTGAAATCAAGTTTCTAGAAAAACTTGGAACATAAAAGATCTTTTCTAATTCTAAAACAAAGCCACTACTTAAAGTTAAATAGCATGTTCCTATAGCTTCCACATGTGAGCCCATCTTGTTTCCTGATAAGATGTTTTTCTCACTTCCCACTGGCTTCCTTAGGTTTTGCAAACCCTGCAAGGAATTTGAAATGTGAATTGTTGATCCAGAATCAATCCACCAAGTGTTAATATTGACATTGACCATATTAGATTCATAACAAACAAACGAGATTGCATTACCTTTGTCCGCAATCCATTTATGAAATTTTTCGCATTCCTTCTTCATGTGTCCCTTCTTTTTATAGAAGAAACACTTGGAATCCTTCTTAAATTTTATCTTGGGGAGGTACTTTAACTTTCCCTTTATTATTGGCTTGAGATTTTCCCTTCCTATGCGTTGCCAGCATTGCACTTTCTCCCAGTTCCATCACCAGTCTTTCTTCCTCTTGAACACACATGGTCATGAGTTCATTTATTGACCATTTATCCTTATGTGTGTTGTATGAGATTTTGAAAGGTCCATATTGGTGCAGAAGGGTGTTCAAGATGTAGTGCACCAGGAAATACTATGATATTTCAACCTCAAGTTTCTTCAATTGAGCCACAGTCTCCCTCATTTGCATGATGTGCTCGCACACACCTTTTACACTAGTGAGCCTTAGGGATGAGAACTTCATCATTAGGGTGCTTGCTAGTTCCTTGTCTGAAGTGATGAATTGATCATCAATGGATTTTAGCAAATCTCGGACCCTTTCATGCTGATCAACTGAACCACGAATACCAGCTGAAATTTTAGTCTTAATGAACATCATGCTTAAACGATTAGATCGCTCCCATCGCTCATAAAGCGTGATGTTCGCTGCAGTGCTGGTATTGGTGAGTGCTGGAGGTTCATCTTTCCTAATAGCATAATCTATGTCCATCCATCCCAAATGAAGGATAATTCTCTCCTTCCAGACCTTATAGTTATCTCCCTTAAGTTTAGGTATATCAGAACGAATTTCAGAGAAATTTGCAGGTTGTACAACTGCATAAAAATAAAGATCACATGCTTACGTTAAAATTGAGACCAAATAAAATTTCATGTT
>LPNX010233428.1:85620-180358 GCA_001517045.1 Pseudotsuga menziesii
ATATGGGATATAATTTCATTTGAGCAGTTATTTGCAGCACTTGACCACAATCACAAAAAAACCCATACACAAGTAGTGGTTCTACAAACAGTCCACAAATGGGATAGCAGCCTACTTTAACATCCCAACAAAGGTAGTGGCCTATCCTAGTAGCCCTTACATAGGCTGCAGCCTCAATAGACAGCATACAAAAAGCCCATGGCTAAAAGGTGTAGCCCTCAAACAGTCCACGGCTCAAGTGAAATACCAACAAACAACCTATGGTTAAGGTGACATCCTTCAAATAGTCCACGGCTCAAGGTGAAAGACCAACAAGTAGCCCAATCCTAGCAGCTGCAAACAATCATGACCCAGCCTCAACAGGCTCCCAATGGTCACGACATAGGCTTAACATCCTGCAAACAAACATGACCCATTCCTATCAACTGAGAAAAGGATCACAACAACCCTAACAGGTGAATATAATCTGCTATCAGCGCTTTCATCGCTTCTCTCACCATACGTTAATGAATGCCCAAAGAAAGAAAAGCAATTAAACCATCTTTTCAGCTCTATGATTAGGAATTATTTTCGGTCATTTTTTAATTTCTAGTAGGTTTAAAAGCCCCAGTGCTGGTTCAACCCCAAACAAACAATCCCAGACACACAGAGAAAACCCTACAGTGGCGACTACATATAGAACACCAAGGCATAGATAACTACGCTCCGATACCAACTGTTAGCAAAAAAACTTTCGATTCTGAAAAATGCGGAATAAATCTCTGAAACAAAATCGTAATAGAAATGCTGAATAGATCATACCTCCAGCCATTGATGCTACTTGATTTGCTATAGAAGTTTTCCATGTTCCACACAAGTTTTAGCTTCATGTACGGTACTTCCAAGCTCTGCTTTCCTCTTTCTTGATGGTGTAAAACTGAAGGGGATTGAGTTAGTGAGCTTGGGGACCAAACAAGGGTTTAATAGCCAATCTTCCATCAAGATTCTATTGGCTATGTGTCAATTGTTCCACAAATCTAGGTAGAGAACCCTAGATGGACCACTCCAAAAGCTCCCAGCAAGAAAATAGTTTCCAAACTAGAAATCAGTTTGAGTTTGGTTGATAACTGAATGAACCGTCGACAGTTTTGAGGAGCCGCTGAATGATGGATGCGGATGTAGGAGATTACAAGATGAATTAGAAGAGAATAAAATTCTACAAATCAGGTTCTTAGTATTTGAATATTGATCCTTGTTTTTTGGTATGTCAAAAAATTATTTGTTCTATAAGCATTTTGGGTAAGATTGATATTTTTTATAGGTAACTAGGAGCTAGAAAACTCTTTTAATATACGCAACAATTTTATTACATTAATTAGATTTTTTTAATTTACAAATGAAATTTATTCATCACTAGCATCTTAGACTTTCCAAAAATATTACACCAGGAACAAGTTAAAAACAACGATTATTAAGTTGCAAATTAAGTTAAGGTTACCTTAAAATTCATAGAGTGCACTCCAATATTCTATAAAATACAAAGAAGAATTCTTATATAAATATCAACATATAGGAAAATTGAACAACCATTGTTGCATAACATTGGAAGTGAAGATGAAAATTAATTAGATTTTGTCCCTATCTTTATCTTCAAACTCAATGTTGTCAACGACATTGTCCTCTTCATATTCATTGAGGAAATATGCGATGCTCTTGTTGAAGGGAAAATGATCTGGAAGCTCATCATAATTCTTAAGAATAATAGCCTCATCTGGCATGTACTTCAATATGACATCAGCCTTGTCATCCTGGTAGTCTCTAATTCCAACAAGGACAATGTTGTGAATCTCAATCTAGACCATCTTGTGCATCTTTTCATGAATGTGGAAAATATGCTTGGTTAGGTCAATGAAGAGGGATTCATAGTGGCCTTTTTAATTATCTCTAGGACTTGGGCATAATCTTTCCCATCTTCCTTGAACAATAATTCTCTCTTGTCATAGTTTGCTTCATTTTTTTCCCTCTTCCTGTTTTCACATTCCTTTTTTCTTGTTTTTTGACACTTGTTTTTTAAGAAACCACTAACCCTACTCAAACTACATAAATAATGACTTATATTTCCTTTGTAGATGGATATAAACATTGAATCAACACTCCCTCATTCTTAGTAGCCATACTATGCTCTAGTATTCATGTGATTATGAATATTTTTGTTGTTGACAATATTTGCAACATTAGGTTTGTTGTGGGTTTGTGAAAGTGTATAAGTTTTGGAATCCCTACCTATTGACCACATGCATGAATTGTTATCTTTTATGTATATCATGAAATGCATTAGTTTTTCTTGGATCGTCTAGTGAAATTGAAGAAACATAAGTGGTTCAATAATAAATGTTAGTAGTTTAAGAAACATCTGAGACAATGATAGCTTCAGATTCAATTGAGTAAGTTTAAGAAGCATATACAAATATAGGGCCATATCCACCTTGCTATGAAATTGAGTCTATTGACCCATAACCAAAAAATGATCCATTACTTTTTTCCCTAGAAACAAAACCACCAAATCAAGTAGTAGAGATAATGGAGATTAAATTCCCATTCTATAGTTGTCATGTCCCCTCAAATTGACCATTAAAAGTGTTGACCATGCTAAGTTCCTAGGGGCTCAAGTTGTTATTAATTATTCCTCCTAGGATAAATTTTGCTAATAATTATTTTAAGGCATGTATATAATTTTATCTCATTAATTTTATTTATTATGCAAAATAATTATGTGGAATTAAGGCTGTCATGTCAGAAGGGAAATCTGGGGAAAGCTAGTCTACTTGCATTGGTAAAAATAAGAAAGTCCATGACAAAAGCAAACAGGAGAATAAAGGGAAGTTGCCTAAAAGTAGTAAAAAGAAGACAGAGGTAAAACCAAGAATGTATTTCAAAGGGGAGGGCACTATTTCCTGTTATAGAGCTTAGAAAATTTGTAAGAGAAAAGCAGGAAAATTTTTTGAAGGAAAGAAAGTGTTTCCTTATGACCTAGGAAAAGAAGAAAGCTGTCATAACTCAAAAGAGGAATCTTTTGACTAAGGAAGGGCGCAATTTATAATTATGAAGGATGATTTGGACTTGGAAACAATTCCACATGGTCCTACTTTCCTAATTTCCTAAAGGATCACTTTTGTGGCTAGGTTTAGGTTGCCCATGGGGTTGACTTTCTCTCACAGGTCACCATTGGCCTCAAAGTACAAATCAAGTCATCCATAAGTCTATAAAAGGTGAATTGAAGCCCATTTCTTCAGTTTTGATGATTTGATATTGTGTTTATTCTATGTGAGCATACTCTCTGAGTGTTGTGCCTTAGACCATTGGGTGATGATCCTCAAACCCTTCCTCCCTTCTCTTCCATATCCATGTATATATATTGTATGTATATGGAGTGCTAATGTAAGCTATTGAAGCTTATTATAGAAGTATATTACAGCCTCCATCAAGTTCAGGTCGAGCTCCAGTAAGCCCATGCTTTACTTATGCTCACAGCCCCTTGCTAGTCATGATTCGGGCTTCCTGCCCCTTAATTTTGGAAGTATCTTTGTAATGGTCAGTCAATAATGTAATTTATATTCTATAGTTTCATTATATTATGAACATTACAATCATCAAGTTGATATATCTTATACCCTAAAGAATATTGTCTCAGTTTCATAAAAATAGCTTATTTTATCAGTGTATTGGGGGATTGAGTGAATATGAGTGATGTAATAAATATTCTATGTTGGGGAAGTGATTGAAATAAGTATTTATGTTCAGAGAGATTATATTTATATATTTTATAAATCTCATGTTCTACAGAAATGGATTTAAGCTGATTTTAATAGCTTTTTTTAAGACCCTAGCTAGATTACTAGCTTTTAATAACTAATTTTACTAAAATGATGTAGAACAAGTTCTGTAAACTCAAAAAGAGATATGTCAGTTCCTGTGGGTCAGTAACAATACTTCCTTCCAATATCCATATCCATAACCTTTTTTTTGGGTCTTACCACCTTTTTGGGTCCTCCTCTACGCAGGGTTTCTGTTCACCAAAATTGCTAGAAATTCCCAAATTCACCCAAAAATCCTTAAAACTTTCCAGAACCTCAGAAACTGTATAAATAATTTTCTTTTATGTTACATTAAGTCTGGAACAAACCTCTTTAATTTTCCATAAGCCTCTAGTTGAAACAGACTGAACTACTCTCCTTAGTTTCACAGTTTGGCTGCCCAGAAGCGTTGTAGTAGGTTTCTACGGTGCGGACTCTGAACCCTAAATGGAACCAGATATAAATGTGTTAGGGGAGAGGAAATTTCATGTCTGAAATATATTTTTTTTCTTCCCACTTATCACTATTTTCCTCTGCAAAATTTCCCAGAAGAAACCCTTGTTTTGCCCAATCTGAGAAGGCTCTGTGTGAACCAATTAAAATTTCAGAATTGTTTAAGTAAAATTACAGAATTAAAGTGTTTATGTCTGCAAAATAGACTTGAGACATCACAGTCACATCATAGCACTTTCCTCCACTCCTACGGAAAGAATGATTTCTATTGAATAACATTGCATATCAGTAAGTCAAAATTGCAACCATGAGGTTGCTACCAGTGATTGAAGAAGAAGAGGTAATATATGTTAATGATGGATTGAAAATGTCAAGATACCATGATGATTTTGTGAAAATGAGGAGCATGAATCTATAATGGTTGAACCACTAATGGCTAATCCTAAGAAGGATTTAGAAAGATGATAGATGCCAATGAAAGCTTGCCCCACCACTACAGAGAGTATCTTGCATTGGGGGAAAAAAATTGTAAATTCATTCCTTTCAAAGACTATTTTTATTTCCGATTTGGATTTGAGCCCAAGGATTTGGATGATCATTCTTTCAATGATAGAAAATCATCCGTAGAGGAACCAAGTTGTTCCAACTATGTGAGTGAGGAAGAAGAAAGAGAATCCAAAAGAGAAGGTGCAGCAAATACATATGTTGGTCCAAGCATTATGAGATTGTTTGGGGTGTTCTTCTAGCAGATCTTCCAAAAGTGGTAACATGAGTACTATTCTAGATATTAAGTTTCATAAAATTTCTTGGAGAAGAAAAATCCACTGACAAAAATTCCTTCGAAGGAGAAGGTCATGACCCTTATAGAGGAAGAAACATGTAGTGCTTCTAATGGAAGTATTGATGAGGAAAAAGAAGAAAGGCATGTTGGTCTAAATATTCTAGATAGGAAAGATGAAGAGGAGGATGAGGGACCAAACCCATTCTCAATCATGGAAAAAGGAATTGTTTCAATTATTTATTCAAGTGATGAAGGAAAAGAAAATATCCATGAGGTGAAGTGTAAATCACCACAAGGTGGTTTCATAAGAGGAGAAGTTGAAGAGGAATGCACTTCAATATTCTTGGTGGGTGATCTCCAGATCACTACTCAATATGTGGGATTATGTATGGATGAATATACATATTTTGCATCAGATCCAAAATATACATATTTCAAATATTCCTTGAAGAGCACTCAATTTGCACTCCAAGAATCCAAGATGGAGATAGAGAGACTTCATGAGAAGTTGCAAAGATATTACCTACCCTCATACACACCATTCAGACATATTCATAAGGCTCATTGTATTCTTGAACAAAGGGAGGAATCTCATGATATGGTGGATCATGAGATGCACTTAGATTTGCAGGTGCTTATGAAAAGCTATGAGGAAGAGAATATTGGACAAGCAGCCATTGAGGTTGAGGGGAAGGATGAAGTGTTCTTCTCTACCAGAAATATGGCTGATCACATTCCATATGGATTAGAAAATAAAAGTGCTCATTCATCCATTGATTGGGTGGATAGAGACATATTTGGAATGAATACCTTGGGAGGTAAAGAATTTTATTTGTGCAATATTTCTTTTGTTGTGACTGACATGGTCTTGACATGTGTACATAAACAAAAACTTATTTTTCAGCTATTATAAAACTTCCATACACATGAACATGAGGTGAATTCCTATTTGCATGTGCTTGATGAGTTTGAGGTCAAGCAATATGAATATCACACACTTGCATGGTTCCTAAGAGATTATGAGTTTCCTCTAGGAAAATGTTGTACAATTTTGGAGGAGGCACATGATCACATTGTCACTCAAAAAACTAATGGAGGTGTTTGTGGATCTATTACCTTGATTGATGTGCATTGTAGGGATTTGGATCACAATTCTTCACCCCACACTTATATTTCAGCCACATCATGTGGGGATGAAAATTGGGTGAAAGTATTTTTTCTGTTGATGCCACAAGAGGAGAATTATACTTCCACTCTTCCAGTTGAGGTATTGATGGTCAAACCATGTGGTTTGACAAGTGCATTAGTAGTATCTGAATTATTCCCACTTGAATCATTTAGCATGAAAATTTGTCCATCCATTGATTGGGTGGCTAGACACATGATTGAGATGTGTGCACTGGAGGGTAAGCATATAGCTTGCATCAATAGAGAGACATTGGACGCATCAAAGAAATTGTATGAGAAATGGAATGAGCATGTATGGATGCTATATGATGCTTTCAGTATACATGGAGGGGCATGGGATAACCTCCTGTGTATTCATAACAACAGTGATGTGAGTTCTAGTGCTATCTTGCACATGGATTTTCATACTTTAGAGAGGCTCAAGATGATTTGGTCTCACATTAAGAAGTTCCATGCTTGGAGGGAAAGTATCAAAGATATCTAGTTTAGCATGGGAAGTGATCAATTGTCAATGTGGTGGTATGATTTTCACATCCTCATTTTCATCTTCTACGATGATAGAGTTTTGTTATTGTTACTGGTGTTTGGAAGGGGCAAAACAATACCATGGGACCCTGGCATTATTTTTAATAAAATATCTCCAAAAGGGGCAGAAAAATTTGGATCCTTGTAGATGAGGAAGTGGGATCTAGGAATTCTACTTAGTTACCTTAATTGGTTTCACAATTTTGTTGAAAGAAGTGGTCATTGCCTAAATGACTATAATCAGAGTGGTGCAACAGAAACATGGAGGACACATCTTGCAGTACCCTTCTTTGTTTCTTCTTGAGTACAATCATATTTGGTGGGGTAGGACTGTCATGTCCTCTCAAATTGACCATTAAAAGTGTTGACCATGCTAAGTTCCTAGGGGCTCAAGTTGTTATTAATTATTCCTCATAGGATAAATTTTGCTAATAAATTTTTTAAGGCATGTATTTAATTTTATCTCAGCAATTTTATTTATTATTCAAAATAATGATGTGGAATTAAGGCTACCATGCCAGGAGGGTGCAATGGGGAAATATATTCAACTTGCCTTAGTAAAAATAAGAAAGCCCATGACAAAAGCAAACATGAGAATAAAGGGAAGTTTCCTAAAATAAGTAAAATGTAGAAAAAGGTAAAAGTAGGAAAGTCTTTCAAAGTGGATGGTGCAGTTTCCTCTTACATAGCTTAGAAAAGTTGTAAGAGAAAATCAAGAAAGTTTTTGAAGGAAAGAAAATGTTTCCTTATGACCCAGGAAAAGCAGAAAGCTATCATAACTCAAAAGAGGCATATTTTGACTAAGGGAGTGCACAGTTTCTAATTGTGAAGGATGATTTGGACTTGGAAACAATTCCACATGGTCCTACTCACTTAATTTCCTAAAGGGGTTCTTTTGTGGCTAGGGTTAGGTCACCCATGGGGTTGACTTTCTCTCACAGGTCACCATTGGCCATCTATTACTAACAAGGTCATATAGAAGTTTATAAAATATGAATTCAAGCCCATTTATTGAGTTTTAATGATTTTATATTGTGGTTATACTATGTGAGAATACTCTCTGAGTGTTGTGCCTCAGACCATTGGGTGATGATCCCCAAACCCCTCTTCCCTTCTCTTCCATCTCCTTTTCTATCTATTGCAGGTCTATGGGGCACTAATGTCAGATAGTAAATCTTATGCTAGAACTATCTTATAGCCTCCATCAATTTTATGTAGAGCTCCAGTGAATCCCATGCTTCACTTATGCTCATAGCCCCTTGTTGGTCATGATTCGAGCCTCCCGCCCCTTAATTTTGGAACCATCTTTGTAATGGTTAGTAAGTAATGTAATTTCCATTATGTAGCGTCAATATATTCTGAAAATAAAATTTATCAGTTCTAGATAAATCAGACCCTAAATAATATTATCTAAGTTTCATAAAAAGGGCCTATTTTATCAGTGTATGGTGGCATTGCGTGAATATGAGTGATGTAATAAAAATTGTATGCTGGGGAAGTGATTGAAATAAGTAATTATGTTCATAGAGCTTATATTTATCTCTGTTATAAATCTTATCTTTTACATAAATGGATTTAAGCTGATTTAATAGCTTTTTTTAAGACCCTAGCTAGATTACTAGCTTTTAATAACTACTTTTACTAAAACTGATGTAAAACAAGTTGTGTAAACTCAAACTGAGCTCTGTTAGTTCATATGGGTCAGAATCTGTCCTATATTCCCATATAAATCTCCATAAAAAAAATTTGTTTCGGTCATAGCAACGTTTTGGATCCTCCTCTACGCATGGTTTCCCTTGACCAAAATTGCCAGAAATTCCCAAATTCACCCAAAACTCCTTAAAAATTTATGGAAGCTCATAAAATAGTGTAAATAATTATTTTATGTTACATTAAGTCTTTAAAAAACCTCTACAAGTTTCCATAACCCTCTAGCTGAAACTGGCCGAACTACTCTCCTTAGTTTCACGGTTTGGCTGCCCAGAAGCGTGGTAGTAGGTTTTTGCGGTGCAGAATCTGAAACCTAAATGGAAATAGATATAAATGTGTTAGGGGAGAGGAAATTACATTTTTTACATTTCTTTTTTTTCTTCCCACTGATCACTCTTTTCCTCTGCAAAATTTCCCAGAAGAAACTGTTGTTTTGCCTAATCCAAGAAGGCTATGTGTGAACCAATTAAAATTTCAGAGTTCTTTAAGTAAAATTACAGAATTAAAGTGTCCAGGTTTGCACAAAATACTTGGTACATCATATTGGTATCATATCACTTTCCTCCACTCCTATGGAAAGAAGTCTCTCTATTGAATAACATTGCAGATCAGTAAGTCAAAATTGCAACCATGACGTTGCTACCAGTGATTGAAGAAGAAGAGGTAATATATGTTAATGATGGATTGAAAAAGTAAATATACCATGATGTTTAATTTTGTGAAAATGAGGAGTATGAATATAGAATGGTTGAACCACCAATGGCTAATCCTAAGAATGATTTAGCAAAGATGATAGATGCCAGTGAAAACTTTCCCCACCACTGTAGAGAGTATCTTGCATTGGGGGAAAATATTTGTAAATTCATTCCTTTCAAAGACTATTTTTATTTCAGATTTGGATTTGAGCCCAAGGATGTGGATGATCATTCTTCAATGGAATCAAATCATCTGTAGAGGAACCAATTTGTTCCAACTGTGTGAGTGAGGAAGAAGAAAGAGAATCCAAAAGAGAAGGTGCAACAAATACATCTGTTGGTCCAAGCATTATGAGATTGTTTGGGTGTTCTTCTAGAAGATCTTCCAAAAGTGGTAACATGAGTACTATTCCATCTATTAAAGTTTCATTAACTTGCTTGGAGAATCAATATCCACTGAAAAAACTTCCTTCGAAGGAGAAGGTCATGAACCTTATAGAGGAAGAAGCATGTAGTGCTTCTAATGGAAGTATTGATGAGGAAAAAGAAGAAGGGCATGTTGGTCTGAATATTCTAGATAGGAAAGATGAAGAGGAGGATTATGGCCCAAACCCATTCTCAATCATGGAAAAGGGATTTGTTTCAATTATTTGTTCAAGTGATGAAGGAAAAGAAAATATCCATGAGGTGAAGTGTAAATCACCACAAGGTGGTTGCATAAGAGGAGAAGTTGAAGAGGAATGCACTTCAATCTTCTTGGTGGGTGATCTCCAGATCACTGCTCAATATGTGGGCTTATGTATGGATGAAGATACATGTTTTTTATAATATAAAAAACATCATTACAAATCAGAGTTGGATTCACCTCAAGAGCCACATACACAAGAAGAAAGTAATACCACATCACTTGGGTGTGAAGCAAAGTTTTTGGTGGAAGAGAAGGCCACCATAGTGTCTGTACAAGAGGAGGATAAGGTGAATAAAATGTGTGATGAATGTTCTGATTTTTGCAGCAGTAATTTTCATTTACATCCCACTATCACCATTGTGGAGAGTTATGAGCCATCTAGTCTGGCAGGTAGGGAAGCAGCCAGAAATTTTCATAAAGAGAAGTGCAAGTCACAGCAAGAAAATTGCAAAAAAGAAGAAGGGGGTGATTTTCCTCAATAACCAGACTCATTTCCTTGGCATTTGAAAATTGATAAAAATAATATTCAAAAGGATTTACACCTTCTCCAAGACACACACTCTTCAATGGCACACCAGTGTTGGATAGCTTCATCATTGGAAGATCAATCTTCTCTTGAATCCAAGGAGGAAATGCAGAAGGCATTGTCTACAATACAAGGGGAATTCTTACAATTCCTTTTTGATAGAGATGATTTTATTGAGCTTGATGATGTGTTGGATGGAGCATCCTTGAATGATGGAGAATAAATTTCCAAACTCACACAAGAGTTGTTCACCACCCAAGATTCCTTGAAGAGAACTCAATGTGTACTCCAAGAATCCAAGACGGAGATAGAGAAACTTCATGAGAAGTTGCAAAGGTATTATCTACCCTCCTACACACCATTCAGCCATATTCATGAGGCTGATTTCATTCTTGAACAAAGGGAGGAATCTCATGAGATGGTGGATCATGAGATGCACATAGATTTGCAGGTGCTTATGAAAAGCTATGAGGAAGAGAATTTTGGAGAAGAATTCATTGAGGTTGAGGGGAAGGATGAAGTGTTCTTATCTACTAGAAATATGGATGATCACATTCCATATAGATCAGAAAATAAAACTGCTTATTCATCCACTGATTGGGTGGATAGAGACATATTTTGAATGAAGACCTTGGGAGGTAAAGAATTTTATATCTGCAATAATTTTTTTGTTGTGACTGACATGGTCTTGACATGTGAACAGAAACAAAGACTTATTTTGTAGCTATTATATACCTCCCATACACATGCACATGAGGTGTATTCTAGTTTTCATGTTCTTTATGAGTTTGAGGTCAAGCAATATGAAGATGAAGCACTTGCATGGTTCCTAAGAGATTATGAGTTTCCTGTAGGAAAATGTTGTACAATTTTTGAGGATGCACATCATCACACTATCACTCAAAAAATTAATGGAGGAATTTGTGATTCCATTATTTTGATTGATGAATATTGTAGGGATTTGGCTCACAGTTCTTCACCCCACACTTCTATTTCAGCCACATCATGTGGGGATGAAAATTGGGTGAAAGTATTTTTTCTGTTGATGCCACAAGAGGAGCATGATACTTCCATTCTTCCAGTTGAGTTATTGATGGTAAAACCATGTGGTTTGACAAGTGCATTAGTAGTAGCTGAATTATTCCCACCTGAATCATTTAGCATGAAAGTTTGTCCATCCATTGATTGGGTGGCTAGATACATGATTGAGATGTGTGCACTGAAGGGTAAGAATCTTTCTTGCATCAATGGAGAGACAATGGACACATCAAACAAATTGTATGACCAATGGCATGATCATGTATGGATAATATACGATGCTTTCAGTATACATGGAGGGGCATGGGATAACCTCCTATGTATTCATAACAACAGTGACATGAGTTCCAGTGCTAGCTTGCACATGGATTTTCATACTTTAGAGAGTCTCAAGATGATTTGGTCCTGCATTAAGAAGTTCCATGCTTGGTGGGAAAGTCTCAAATATATCTAGTTTGGCATGGGAAGTGATCATTGTCAATGTGGTGGTATGATTTTCACATCCTCATTTTCATGTTCTACGATGATAGAGTTCTGTTGTTGTTACTGGTGTTTGGAAGGGGGAAACAATACCATGGGACACTGGCATTCTTTGGAATGAAATATTTCCACAAAAGGGGCTGAAAAATTTGGATCCTTGTAGATGAGGAAGTGGGATCCAGGCATTCTACTTAGTTACCTTAACTAGTTTTGCAATTTTGTTGAAAGAAGTGGTCATTGCATAAATGACTATAATCAAAGTGGTGCAACAGAAGCATGGAGGACACATATTTCAGAACCCTTCTTTGTTTCTACTTGAGGACAAGAATATTTGGGGGGGGGGAGGTGTTAGAATAATCAACCCATAGTTAGCTACCTTAGACATTAATTTCATTAATTTTGTCGTATTTTCCTAGTTCATGTGTCCCACCTTCTGCAAGTTGTCATTTACCTATCCATATTGGTGAAACTTGCCTTATTTGACTCATGTAGTGCTTGGGAAACCTCAAGGAATCAAATCTGCTTTATTCCTGGCCTCCTAAGCGCCCTTCTGCTTTTTCTGCTTTATTCCCTACTTTTTCAGTGTTTTAAGGCAAATGGAAAAGCTTGACTAGGTGAGGTTGACTAGTTTTTTGTCCTACACATCCTCCACTCTTTTATCCTTGTAAAAGCATGTATTAGTTGTCATTCCATCACTCTTTATCTTTCCTAAGCCTTTTTTCTAATTCGTGAGCTCCATGACTGATTTGGGATCAGCTTTTTGCACCTGTGCGGGATTTGCTTAATTTTAGTAAGCCTGCTTTATGCTAGATTCGAATTGCTCCTCATGCATTAGAATCCCTTATGTAATTATTTAATGATGCAACGTATTATGTTACAGGGTTGGCTATTGTACACTTATTCAATACAGTTTAGTGTTCAGCTCATTATTCAGTCTCTTTTGTGAGTGATTTTGCATGTTCAATTGATAATTGTTGTGAGTAAAATTAATCTATCACTGGGTTCAATTTCCACATGGTATCAGAGCCATTGTAGATCAATTTCTCTCCTTCAAAATTGTTTTGCAAGTTTGACATCAGTGACTGGGAGCCTTCTACTGACAGCCAGGACAGATTTCTAAGCTATGGATCAATCTCAGAAGATCATCTTGACTCCCTTCAATTTCTTTGAATGGAAAGCAGAGATGGAGATACTGTTGAGAGTGAAAGGCCTCTACAGGGTGACTATGGCAACAGAAGCAGAGCCCAATGCAGCTGCAGAGAAGATTAAATGGCACAATAGGAGGGATGAGTCCTATGGTCTCCTGTGTCTGAGTATTTCCAGAGACCTCCTTTTCCATCTTGATGGATTGACATCACCGAATGAAGTATGGGAGAATATTACTAATATTTTTGGAAAGACAGATGAGATGAGGGGACATCAAATCGAAAATGAACTAATCTCCCTGAGTCCCAATAGCTTTGAATCTCTGCAACTCTATTTCTCCAAGTTCAAAGCACTTGTTTTGTAGCTGAAACAGTGTGGGATCAAAAAGAAGGATGATCAGTTGGTCTTGGACATTCTCTCAAATCTTGGCCCTGACTATTCAGTGTTTGTTTCGACCTTCTATGCCACAAAACTGACATCTCGAACCTGGAAGATGCCTAGCCTTGCATATTTCATGAAATCTGTCACAGAAGAACAAGACAAGCTGGTGATGATGGGCACCATCAAACCATCCAAAGATCAAGCTCTGATTGCTGGAGATTCGAGGGTGGATTCAAAAAGCAAAAAGAAAGCTAAAAATCCACCTGAGCAAAAGAGAGACAAGAAACAGTCTCTGGAGGAGCCACAAGGTTCCAAGAAGAATAACTAGAAGAAGAAAAACAAAGGACAAATGAGCAAGTGCGCATACTGCAATAAGGGAAATCACACTGAAAGCTCTTGTATGAAGAAGCAAATAGACCTGCTGACCCAAATCCTAGAGAAGAATGGCATCTCCCTTCCAGAAGCTCAAAGAAGAGAGAAGGAGGATCAAGTTCAGATGACAAAGAGAGAGTTCATGCATTGGTTGCTGGCACATCAAGCTCACCCAGTTTTATCATTGATTATGGAGCTTCAAGACACATGGTTTTGACCAAGGAGGCATTTTCCTCACTTGATATTTTGAAGGGACCACCTATAGTACTGGGAGATGACCCTCTCACTGAAAGTTTGGGCAAAGGGAGGATTGATCTTGATCATGGTCAGTTCAGCAATGTGTTGTATGTGCCTGGTCTTGCCTCCAACCTCTTATCAGTGTACTAGATGACTCACACTGGGTCTCCAAAGAAGGTCATATTCTCCCCTGATGAATTTGAGATCACAGAGATCTCAAGTGGTAAATTCATTGCAAAATGAGTTGTGAATCATGCTCAGAAGGTATACATTTTCTCACACTTCCTACCCTACTCAAACCCCTCTTCTCTTCTGATTCATGCTAATGAAGCAAGCAAGATTTGGAATGAAATATTTGGCCACCTAAATTACAAGTATCTTTCTGATCTTAGTGAAAAAGAGATGGTCATAGGGTTGTCCAAGATAAAATTTTCCAAAGGAGTCTGCCAAGGTTGTATCCTAGGAAAACACCTAGAGCACAAATTTGAGAGAGCTAGTCATGAGAGAACCTCTGCACCCCTTGAGCTGATCCACAATGATGTTGCCGGCCCATTTCCTCATATGTCCATGATTCAAGCCAAATATGCATTGAATTTCATTGATTAATTTTCCAGGTATTGCTGGGTTTACTTCCTGAAACACAAGTCTGAAGTTTTTGGCCTCTTCAAAGTCTTTAAGGCTTTGGTTGAAAACCAGTATGGGAGGAAACTCAAGGTCCTCAGATCTAACAATGGTGGTGAGTATGTCAAGTCTGAGTTTATTAATTATTGTGCATATTTAGGTATTCATATGCAGCATTCTATCCCTTACACACCACAACAAAATGGTGTTGCTAAGAGGAAGAACAGATCACTGAAGGAGATGGCAACATGCATGATGGAGGCCAAAACTTTGCCACAAAAGTACTGGGCTGAAGCTATCAATTGTGCAGCCTATATCCAGAATATGGTGCCTCATAAACAGCTTGATGGTATGACTCCTTTCGAATCATGGAGTGGGCACAAGCCAGATGTGACCCATTTCAGGATTTTTGGCTCAAGGGCTTGGGCTAGAATTCCAACAGAAAAGAGAAAGGCTTTGCAGCCCCAAAGCCAAGAGTGTCTATTTGTTGGATACTATGAAGATTCAAAAGGGTAAAAACTGATAAATTTGAGCACAAACAAAGCCTTCATCGAAAGGTGTGTTCAGTTTCAAGAAGAACCCCTTGCAACAGTGGAAGTTGGAGAAACCTCTTCACCACCTGAACCTCTGAAAGTAAGTGAAGAGTTTGTTGAACATGCTGATTCTGATTTGTCTGATGGATATGAGTTTATTGCAGACCCTAACATCCCTACAAGGAAAAAATGGGAATCCAAGACACTACATGCAGCAGGAGAGCTAGCTGGGGATCCCAATGACCCAAGGAGGACTAGATCTCAATTTGAGAGTGGTTTGTGCATGAAGGATCCTATGTTTGCTGAGAAATGCTACTTGCTGGTGGAATATGATCCTCAAACATATGAAGAAGTAGCAGGAGATCCAAGATGGCAAGCTACCATGAAGGAAGAGTTCAGCTCACTCCAGAAGAGCAACACATGGGAGCTAGTGGATCTTCCCCCAGGGAGGAAGTTAGTTCAGTGTAAGTGGGTCTACAAGACCAAATTTGATGCTGATGGTTCAAAACTGAAGTACAAGGCCATATTGGTAGCCAAGGGCTACTCATAGGTTCATGGGATATATTACAATGAGACCTTTGCCCCAGTGGCAAAGATGGATTCCATCAGGCTAGCCCTAGCCATTGCAGCCTCAAAGCAATGGGAGGTACATCACATGGATGTAAAATGTGCCTTCCTGAATGGATATCTCACTGAAGAGGTATATATGTAGCAGCCTCAAGGTTTTTCTACTAACCCTTCTCTTGTGTGCAGGTTGAGAAATTCATTGTATGGTCTAAAGCAAGCCCCCAGGGCTTGGTATGCCAAGATCGATAGCTTCTTGCTATCACTGAATTTTGTTCGGTGCAAATCAGATCCAAATGTCTATTTTAAGTTAATTAATGGTTCATTAATGATCATTGTGTTATATGTTGATGACCTCCTCTTTACAGGAAGCTCAAAGGGTGAGATTGCTTCCTTAAAGGGTGCAATGAACCAAGCCTTCTCCATGACAGATTTGGGGCTTGAGATTGCTCAAACCAAAGCTGGAATCAAGGTGCACCAGTCCAAGTATGCCTTGGATTTGCTGAAAAAATTCAGAATGAAGGATTGCAAAGTAAGCAAAACTCCTTTCCTTTCAGGAGTGAAGATGGAAGAAGCTGATTCTTCACCTATGGTAAACAATACAATGTATAGGCAATTGATTGGATGTTTGTTGTATATGACACATACTAGACCTGATATTTCTTATGAAGTAAGTGTGGCTTCTAGATACATGGATCAGCCTCATTATATCCATTGGAAAGCAGCCAAAATGATCCTTAACTTTGTTCAGGGAACAAGGACACATGGGATCTTCTATGAAGCAAAATCTGATCTTGATTTGATTGGATTTACTGACAGTGATTGGGCAGGTGATAGCATAGATAGAAATTCAAAATTAGGATATGTGTTCATTCTTGCAGAAGGGCCAATCAGCTGGTCAAGCAAGAAACAAAGTGCCATTGCACTCTCATCTACAGAAGCAGAGTACAGAGGAGTTGTTAATGTAGCAACTCAATGTTTATGGTTGCAGGGTTTACTTGGAGAGTGTGGTTTCGAATTAGAGTACTCAAATACCATCTACTATGATAAATAGAGTACCATTTGAATCTGCAAAGATCCAATTTAGAAGCAGAGAACCAAACACATTGAGATCCATATGCACTACATCAGAGAGCTTGTGCATGATGGCACCATTCACCTACTCTTCTGTTCACCTTCAGAACAAGTAGCTGATATCTTCACCAAAGAATTTTGTGAGAAGACCTTCAGAAATATCAAATCACTGCTGGGGATTGCTGATCATGCTGTGAAGCATGAGTGAAGACAATATTTCCAAATTTTGTTTTACAGTCCATGTTTAAGGGAGGATTTTCCCATGTGGTTTTTGCCTCTTTCCTTGTTTAAATGGACATGCAGTATGTAAAGGGTGACTAAGAATTGTTGCTAGGCCCTATAATTTTCTGATATATTACTCATAATTCAGGCTTAAGGGGAGGTGTTATAATAATCAACCCATAGTTAGCTACCTTAGACATTAATTTCATTATTTGTGTCTTATTTGCCTAGTTCATGTGTCCCACCTTCTGCAAGTTGTCATTTACCTATCCATAGTGGTCAAACTTGCCTTATTTGACTCATGTAGTGATTGGGAAACCTCAAGGAATCAAATCTTCTTTATTCCTGGCCTCCTAAGCTCCCTTCTGCTTTTTCTGCTTTATTCCCTGCTTTTTCAGTGTTTTAAGGCAAATGGAAAAGCTTGACTAGGTGAGGTTGACTAGTTTTTTGTCCTACACATCCTCCACTCTTTTATCCTTGTAAAAGCATGTATTAGTTTTCATTCCATCACTCTTTATCTTGCCTAATCCTTTTTGCTAATTCATGAGCTCCATGACTGATTTGGGATCAACTTTTTCCACCTATGGGGGATTTGCTTAATTTTAGTAAGCCTGCTTTATGCTAGATTTGAATTGATCCTCATGCATTAGAATCCCTTATGTAATTATTTAATGATGCAACCTATTATGTTACAGGGTTGGCTATTGTACACTTATTCAATACAGTTTAGTGTTCAGCTCATTATTCAGTCTCTTTTGTGAGTGATTTTGCATGTTCAATTGATAATTGTTGTGAGTAAAATTAATCTATCACTGGGTTCAATTTCCATAGGAGGACTATCATGTCCCCTCAAATTGACCATTAAAAGTGTTGACCATGCTAAGTTCCTAGGGGCTCAAGTTGTTATTAATTATTCCTCCTGGCATAAATTTTCATAATAATTGATTTAAGTCATTTATTTAATTTTATCTCAGCAATTTTATTTATTATGCAAAATAATGATGTGGAATTAAGGTTTCCATGTCAAGAGGGCGCATTGGAGAAATCTAGTCAACTTTCCTTGGTAAAAATAAGAAAGTCCATGACAAAAGGAAACAAGAGAATAAAGGGAAGTTTCCTAAAAGAAGTAAAAAGTAGAAAGAAGTAAAAGCAGGAAAGTATTTCAAAGGGGAGGGCATAGTTTCCTCTTATGGAGATTAGAAAAGTTGTAAGAGAAAAGAAGGAAAGTTTTTGAAGGAAAGAAAACATTTCCTTATGACCCAGGAAAAGCAGAAAGCTGTCATAACTCAAAAGAGGCATCTTTTGACTAAGGGAGGGTGCAGTTTCTAATTGTGAAGGATGATTTGAACTTGGGAAACAATTCCACATGGTCCTACTTTCCTAATTTCCTAAAGGGGCGCTTTTGCGACTAGGGTTAGGTCACCCATGGGATTGACTTGCTCTCACAGGTCACAATTGGCCTCAGCTTACTAAGAAGGTCATCCAGAAGTCTATAAAAAGTGAATTCAATCCCATTGCTTCAGTTTTCATGATTTGATATTGTGTCTATGCTATGTGAGCATACTCTCTGAGTGTTGTGCCTCGGACCATTGGGTGATGATCCCCAAACCATTCCTCCCTTCTCTTCCATCTCCATTTATATCTATTGCAGGCCTATGGAATGCTAATGTCAGCCAGTGAAGCTTATTATATAATTATATTATAGCCTCCATCAATTTCAGGTCGAGCTACAGTGAAGTCCGTGCTTCACTTATGCTCACAGCCCTTTGCTGGTCATGATTCGGGCCTCTTGCCCCTTAATTTTGGAAGCATATTTGTAATGGTCATTAAATAATGTAGTTTATGTTTTGTAGCATCATTATATTCTGAAAATTACATTTATCATGTCTATATATCTCAGACCCTAAAGAATATTGTCTCAGTTTCATAAAAAGGTCCTATTTTATCAATGTATGGGGGGGTTGAGTGAATATGAGTGATGTAATAAATATTCTATGATGGGGAAGTGATTGAAATAAGTATTTATGTTCAGATATATTATATTTATCTCTGTTATAAATCTTATGTTTTACAGAAATGGATTTAAGCTGATTTAATAGCTGTTTTTAAGACCCTAGCTAGATTACTAGCTTTTAATAACTAGTTTTACTAAAACTGATGTAAAACAAGTTTTGCAAACTCAACTGAGCTCTGTTAGTTATTGTGGGTCATTAAAATTCCTGCCTTCCAATATCTATCTCTAGAACCTTTTTTTTTGTACCACCTTTTTGGATACTCCTATGCGGAGGGTTTCCCTTGACCAAAAATGCCAGAAATTCCTAAATTCACCCAAAACTCCTTAAAACTTTCCAGAACCTCAGAAAAATGTGTAAATAATTTTTTTATGTTAAATTAACTCTGGAAAAAACCTCTTCAAGTTTCCAGAAGCCTCTGGTTGAAACAGACCGAAATACTTTTCTTAGTTTCACAGTTTGGCTACCCAGAAGCCTGGTAGTAGGTTTCTGCGGTGCAGACTCTGAACCTTAAATGGAAATAGATATAAATGTGTTAGGGGAGAGTAAATTCCATGTCTTACATCTCTTTTTTTTCTTCCCACTGATCACTCTTGTCCTCTACAAAATTTCCCAGAAGAAACCCTTGTTTTTCCTAATTCGAGAAGGCTATGTGTGAACCAATTAAAATTTCAGAATGTTTTAAGTAAAATTACAGAATTAAAGTGTTCATGTATGCACACCAGACTTGGGACATCACAATATTTGATGAATGGACCAATTCTATATTGATAGCTTGTTTTATTTCTTGTTCATGCATCCCTTTTGGTTTTATAGTTATAACCACTCGAGCATCACCTGTAGTTTCATTTGATCCGATGAAAGAAACAACTTTCCCACTAGTGATTTTCGTAGCATACCTTCAATATAAAAATGTAGTTCTATAAAATCCATACGTGGTACATGTGCATAGGTTTCATCCATGTATATAAAATATTATGTCATTAACTTCTCAACCAAGCATGCCAACATCCAACCAATATCAAACATTATGTTTTCTAATAACATATGGTTGATGTGCATTTTTTGATTTTTTAAGGAAAAAATAATTATACTGACAAGATTTTGGCTATGGTTTAAACAAAATGATCAGCTACCTGTAAGATTTGGTATAGGAGAATTTTTTTTTGACACTATTAGGAGAAAGATAATCTCTAGGAAGTTTATGGCTTCATTACATTATGAGAGAAAAGATAGTACTTTGCAGTTCAACTTAAAGTGATAAATTTTCCAACTCACTAGAATTGAGGAGATCCTGATGGAACAACTACATCTTCCAATACTGTATATGGACATATTTGTATGGCGATGGATTATTTGGTATTAGTATATTTTTTATTTTTTTTGAGTAAATAGTTAGAGAAATATTCATAAGAAAATATGAATATAGATTGATATACATAGTTACTTTGGAGATGATCCTCCACTTCTAGTTGAAATTCTATGTACAGATGAAAAACATATACTCTTGGTGGAACAAGTACAAATTGTACAGACCGAGATATCAATCCACTAAGTTCTTATCTTAGTGTCATGGGAGGTTGTGCAATAGGCATCAAGGGACGCATTCCCTTATTTCTCATACAAGGATAAAAAATGATCCAATCCTTATAATATCACACATAAAGCCAGGTATTTTGATCCAATGAACCTTGATATGCCTTCTCTAGTTTTTTTAATCTTTGGGCCTATTCTTGGATCAAGGTTGAATTCAATAGTAAGGACTCCTATAAATCACATTCACCAATGGGGAAACAGGCTTGATAAGAGTCGGGAAACACCTATGAAACAATCCTATGCCTCTCTTTTGTGTACCATCGAATGATGGAGCCAAGATGAGGAAGGAAGAGGGTCTTCCACAACTATGGTGCAAAATAAATTCTATAAAATACAGGACCTATAAGAAATATATCCAGTTTATTATCAAAACATTTGTATTTTTTTTCCTTATTTCCCAAATCAAGTCCCTATTGAGATGATATACTAGAATTATTGAATGACATCTGCTAGATCGTGACAATCTAATCTTCAAAAGGGAATAAAATAACATGGAATATGGAAGACATGATCACCTTCATATTGTAAATCTAGTTACAGCCCATTAAAATGTTGTAGTTAAGGGGCGCATCAACCACCTCGAAATTCATCTACACGGTATTCCCTCCTAGCTGGACCTAAAGAGAAGGAAGTGTACCATATAGTCAAAAAAATCATCCATCAAATGCAATCAACATTGTCCTGGATTTTGACAACTTGGGTGAGCCAAGACCTTTCCAATAGGCCCGAGACATCACAAATTCCAAAGCACCTTCATCAACAATTGTGTGTTTGATCATTTTACTCATACACTCCACATGGACTAAGAATGACACATTGTAAGGAAAGTGAGGCTGGACCTCATGGGTTTCAAATATAATGACTATGGATGGATGTGAATCAACCATATCAAGGGATGTCAATAAAGTAATTCTCTATGAAGGGAAATTCTGAAGGACTTTGAGAGATGACATCACACAAGGAGTCTGACCCAATTTCTCGACAATAGAATAGTGTTTGGCAGCTCAAGAATTAGGATTGTACCCCAAGTTCTTTAGGAATCCTTTATGAATGCAAGGTGTAACTTCAAGATTGTTGATATGTAAAGGGAACTTGGGAGGTGTAGGTTGTTTACCTAAATTGGGTTGTGACGAACCATAATATTTTTCACGCATCACAAAATTAGCGACCGAAATCATGTTTATAAATCCATGGCCACCTTCGAATTTCGGTAGTTTTTGATTCCCACCAGAAGTGCTTCTGGACTCCACGTTACTTGAAGCCATATTTTGGTTATGCAGTAAAGGATCCATTAACATAGTTGGGATCTGTGCAATAAAATTTGAGGCCTCATCGATACGGGAGAACAAGTATGTAAGATGGTATCCCCCATAAATATTGCAAGATAATTTAACCTTCCGTTTAGACTTCTTGTCCCCCGCAGCATCACTATTGTTCTTGTCATCATTAGAGTTCTCCTTCCTATTCCCACCTCTCCTATTTTTTCTTCCCTTCTTCTTATTTCATCTGGGTTAGTGGTTATCCTTCTGGTCTGACGAATGTACTCAGAGAAAACATGACATTTTTGTGGGATTAGAAAAAGTTGTATCTTTTCCAATCACATGTTGGTTAATAGAAAAATCTCTCATTTGATTCGTAACCTGGTCTACGAATTTAGTACTTGTAGAGCCAACAATGCTATCGAAATGTGGCCTTGGTTTAAACTTAGGCTCAAAATTTGACCGTAGTGCTTTAGGGATAATCTCATACAAGATCCCATACTGAGCGTAAATAAAGTCTAATTGCTGAGCTCAGAAAATAGGTTGTTCCTCATTCATAACTCTAAACATCAAAACATCCTTCACAATATAAGGAAATAATGACTTATGTTCCTCATTAATAACTCCGAACATCAAAACATCCTTCGCGATATAAGGCAATAATGACTTATGAAACCATTCCAATATAAACTCAGGTGGAATGTTTCCCTTAATCAACCTCTTCTATCTATGGCACTCTTGAATATGATTAGAAATATTTGTACTTTGTCTTGTCGAAAAGAGTTTTGTACCATCATCATAACACACTGATAGTTTAAAGTCGTTCAAAAAGGCCATGGATATATCATTAAATGTTCGATATGTGCCCCCAGGTAAATCTCTATAATATACCATTTTATTGCAGGTCCCATGAGGTTGCATTGAAACAAATGTAAGAGAATCGAGTCTTGATTCAAAGAATTCGAAGAGCACCATAGGTGGAAAGTGGTAACATGTTCTCCAGGATCCTCACCATTCTTACCTTTAAACATTGGAATGTCGGAAGGAAGCTTAGTGGGAACAATCAACCACATCAGATCGTGAGAAACTGGATCATTGGTCAATTTCAATAGGTCAAGAAAGTTCAATGTAACTAAGAAAGGGAGCCTAGGTTGTGCCATTTGGTTCCACACTCCTCGACAATATTGGTTCATATAGGGCTGATTATTGTAAAGACCATGGCCTTGGCCAGTCAGATAATAATCTCCTCCTACTTGACCCATAAAAGGATGCACGTGAATATTATAATTTGGTACACCTTGAGAATGGGGTGCTACATAACCATAATTGTAGGACTAATAAATGGGTTGACCTCTGGATACATAGCAGGCACATAATCTCCCTACACAACATTACTGATAGATGAGGAAACAACATTGCTAGAGGCAGTACTTTGTCCCAAAGGACTATGTAGGTTATGAGGAGGATGTGTCATGAAAAAGGAATTTGACGGAATAGGTGTTGTGGATGATGAAAGATAGGATGGAATGTAGGATGTACCTCCAATTTTCACATGTCTAGGGCACCTCCATGAAAAGGAATCCCAGTATTGTACCCAAATGAAGGGTATGAAAATCCTCCCATAAATGGTGCAGAAGGTGTAATATGAACACCACCAAACCTATCAACATGGAAAGGGATGGCATTACCCATAAGAAAAACACTGGTACCTACATCAGGATGAATGCGAGATGATAGGAAAGTGTCAGTAAAGTCTAGCATTCCAAAAGTAAAGGGACCAGTATTAGAGGGAACACGGTGAGTCTCACCACTCGACCGTCACAAGGAATTCATATGATAAGAAGATGTGAAATTTGATAGTTGGAGTTGTGAACTGAAGGAATAACCCCCTCATGATGATCAGTGTCAACCGGAGTCCCAAGTCTACTAAAGTTTATATTCCCCATGTCAAAGGATGGAGAAGGGTGGAATTTCGAGGCTTTGGATGTATGAATCATGATTAGACCGGTGTGTGGATCACAATGTGTATAAGTTTCTGTAGAATGTGTAAACCTCTTTCATTGAGGAGGAGGAGGAGAGCCACAAGGAGAAATCCCTGCTAAACGTCGAGATCGGTAGAGTGCCGAAACTTGCTCCATAATGAATGCACAAAAGAAAAAATACTCAAATAAGTACGAACCCTAGAGAAACATAGCACACAAAGAGCACACTCCTAAGAAAATGTAAGCGAGATGAAAACAATCCAAGAGGGAGGATAAATGAGCTCCTGAATGCAATAGATATGTATCTCCTAGGAGAGGATTGACACTCCGATACACTACTAGAGGAGGTGTGTAACCAATTATAGTGGACCTCATCTTCAATGCATAAACCAACTTTGTTGTTTGACCCCTACCTGGACAGGACACTCACAAAATAACCTCTGCAATTACCCCCTATGATACCTAGGCAAGGAAACTAATGTCACTCCAATGTAACCAATGCTCAGGCGGACAGTCGCATCATATTTATGAAGTAAATAAGATACTTTTTTCCATAACTCAATTGAGTTACCTTCAAACTCAATATGAACCTATAAACTATTTGAAACAGTTTACTAATGATCCCTCTTACTTGATAACATCGATCTTCAAATATATGTAAGTCTTAATCATCGGTTGGTTTTATTAGATTACATTTAGCTAAGAGCCAAAAAAATTTATTCCCAAGAACATAAATTATTTGCAACATAGTTAGTACAAACTAAATTAGGAATAAAATCTACCTCCACCTTTACACCAACTGAGAGCAGTTTATTGAATAGGGTATTAAAATCATTTAGATGATTTTCCATACTTGAGTCATCCTTCATCCTCGAATGAAAAATATTTTTTTCTAGTAAAATGTTATTTGTTGTCAATTTATTATCATACAACTTGCAATTCTTCTCCCGTAGGAATTTTGTGGTTTTCTTCAACAACATTGAACAAGACAAAGTTTGCGATGAAAATATCAGTTGTAGAAGCACCCTTTCTATTGATCCTTATCCAATCCTCATCTATCATGCCACTCCTTTTTTTGCAACCCCTTTAAAGGATAGGCTCTGTTGTCACACATTTATGTCGATATGGGTTTACTCAGAACTATCGAAATACATTGATGTGATCTCCCTAAACATCGGCCCAGATAGTTTTTACCCTATTCATCAACATCTACGAAGCATGTAGAAATTCAGGCCAGCAATAGATTAATTTTACCCACAACAATTATCAATTGATCATGCAAAATTGCTAACAATGGAGACTGAATATGGAGCTGTAACACAAAATTATATTAACTAAGTGTACAATAGCCAACCTTGTAATAACATAGGTTTTTGAATATATAGAATACATCAAGAGATCGAATGCATAAGGAGGCATCCAAAACTAGCATAAAGCAGGCTTACCCAAAATAGGCAAATCCCCCATAGGTGTAAAAAGCTGATCCCAAATCTATCATGAGGCTCATGAATTGGCAAGGGCACATGGGAAAGATAATGAGTGGTGGAATGGAATCTCATACATGCTTTTGCATGGAGGAAAGAGTGGAGGATGAAAGGGAAAGAAAACAAGTTCACCTCACCTAGTCTTGCTTTCCTATGTGCCTTAAAACACTAAAAAAGCATTCAATAAAGCAGAAAAAGCAGAAGGGCGCCTAGGAGGCTAGGAATAAATAAGATTTGATTCCTAAGGCTTTCCCAAGTTCTACATGAGTCAAATATGGCAAGTTTGACCTCTATGGATAGGCAATTAGCAACTTGCACATGGTGGGACTCATGAACTAGGCAAATAAGACAAAAATAAATGAATTAATGTCTAAGTGGGTAATACTATGAGTTTGATTATTCTAACACCCCCCATTAAGCCTGACTTTATGAGTAATAAATCAAAATATAGGGCCTAGCAACAAAGCTTAGTCACCCTTTTTACATACTGCAAGTCCATATGAAACAAGGAAAGAGGCAAAACCAACTTGGGAAAATCCTCCCTTAAACATGGAATGTAAAACAAAATTGTAGAATCTTGTCTCCACTCATGCCTTTACAGCATGATCAATAATCCCCAGCAGTGATTTGAGATTACTGAAGGTCTTCTCACAAAATGCTTTGGTGAAGATATCAGCTACTTGTTCTGAAGATGAAGAGAAGAGTAGGTGAATGGTGCCATCATGCACAAGCTCTCTGATGTAGTGCATGTGAATCTCAATGTGTCTGGTTCTCTGCTTCTGAACTGGATCTTTGCAGATTCGAATGGTACTCTGGTTATCATAGTATATGGTAGTTGAGTAATTAGTTTTGAAACCACACTCTCCAAGTAAACCCTGCAACCATAAACACTGAGTTGCTGCATTAACAACTCCTCTGTACTCAGCTTCTGTAGATGAGAGTGCAATGGCACTTTGTTTCTTGCTTGACCAGATGATTGGCCCTTCTACAAGCATGAACACATACCCTAAATTGGACTTTCTATCTATGCTATCACCTGCCCAATCACTGTCAGTAATCCAATCAAATCAAGATCAGATTTTGCCTTATAGAATATCCCATGTGTCCTTGTTCCCTGAACAAAGTTAAGGATCCTTTTGGCTGCTTTCCAATGGATCTCATGAGTCTGATCCATGAATCTAGAAGCCACACTTACTGCATAACAAATATCAGGTTGAGTATGTGTCAAATACAACAAACATCCAATCAATTGTCTATACAGTGTATTGTTTACCATCGGTGGAGAATCATCTTCCTCCAGCTTCACTTCTGAAAGGAAAGGAGTTTTGCTTGCTTTGCAATATTTCATTCTGAATTTGATCAGTAAATCCAAGGCATACTTGGACCGGTGCACCTTTATTCCAGCTTTGGTTTGAGCAATCTCAAGCCCTAGAAATTGACTTAAGAGCCCCAAATCTGTCATGGAGAAGGCTTGGTTCATAGCTCCTTTTAAGGAAGTAATCTCAGCCTGTGAGCTTCCTGTAATGAGGAGGTCATCAACATATAACACAATGATCATTAATGAACCATTAACAGACTTCAAATAGACATTTGGATCTGATTTTCACCGAACAAAATTCAGAGATAGCAAGAAGCTATCTATCTTGGCATACCAAGCCCTAGGGGCTTGCTTTAGTCCATACAATGACTTTCTCAACCTGCACACAAGAGAAGGGTTAGTAGAAAAACCTTGAGGCTGCTGCATATATATCTCCTCAGTGAGATATCCATTCATAAAGGCACATTTTACATCCATATGATGTACCTCCCATTTCCTTGAGGCTGCAATGGCTAGAGCTAGCCTGATGGAGTCCATTTTTGCCACTGGGGCAAAGGTCTTATTGTAATCAATTCCATGAACCTGTGAGTAGAATTTAGCTACCAATATAGCCTTGTACTTCAGTGGTGAACCATCAGCAGCAAATTTGGTCTTATAGACCCACTTACACTGTACTAGTTTTCTCCCTGGAGGAAGATCTAGTAGCTCCCATGTGTTGCTCTTCTGGAGTGAACTGAACTCCTCCTTCATGGAAGCTTGCCATATTGGATATCCTGCTTATTCTTCATATGTTTGAGGATCAGACTCCACCATCAAATAGAATTTTTCAGCAAACATAGGATCCTTCATGCACAGACCACTCTCAAATTGAGATCTAGTCCTCCTTGGGTCATTGGGATCCCCAGCTAGCTCACCTGCTGCATGTAGTGTCTTGGCTGCCCATTTAGGCCTTGTGGGGCTGTTTGGGTCTGCAATAAACTCATCTCCATCAGACAAATCAGAATCAGCATGTTCAACAAACTATTTACTTACTTCTTGAGGTTCAGGTGGTGAAGAGGCTTCACCAATTTCCACTTCTTCAAACTGAACACACCTTTCAATGAAGGCTTTGTTTGTGCTCAAGTTTATCAACTTGTACCCTTTTGAATCTTCATAGTATCCAACAAAAAGACACTCTTGGCTTTGGGGCTGCAAAGCCTTCCTCTTCTCTGTCGGGATTCTAGCCCATGCCTTTGAGCCAAAAATCCTGAAATGGGTCACATCTGGCTTGTTCCCACTCCATGCTTAGAAAGGAGTCATGCCATCAAGATGTTTGTGAGGCACCCTATTCTGAATATAGGCTTCACAATTGATAGCTTCGGCCCAGTACTTTGGTGGCAAATTTTTGGCTTCCATCATGCATGTTTCCATCTCCTTCAGTGATCTGTTCTTCCTCTCAGCAACACCATTTTGCTGTGGTGTGTAAGGGATAGAATGCTGCATATGAATACTTGCATCTGCACAATAGTTAATAAAATCAGACTTGACATACTCACCACCTTTGTCAGATCTGAGGACCTTGAGTTTCCTTCCACATTGGTTTTCAACCAAAGCCTTAAATACTTTGAATAGGCCAAAAACTTCAGACTTGTGTTTCATGAAGTGAACCCAACAATACCTGGAAAAATCATCAATAAAGGTCAATGCATATTTTTCCTGACTCATGGACATATGAGGGAATGGGCCAGCAACATCACTGTGAATCAGCTTAAGGGGTGCAGAGGTTCTCTCATGACTAGCTTTCTCAAACTTATGCTCTGGGTGTTTTCCTAGGATACAGCCTTGGCAGACTCCTTTGGAAAATTTTATCTTGGGCAGCCCTATGACCATTTCTTTCTCAGTAAGATAAGATAGATACTTGTAATTTAGATGGCCAAATATTTCATGCCATAGCTTGCTAGCTTCATTAGCATGGATAAGAAGAGCAGAGGGGTTTGAGTAAGGTAGGAAGTGTGAGAACATGTATACCTTTTGAGCATGATTCGCAACTCCTTTTGCAATGACTCTACCAGTTGAAATCTCTGTGATCTCAACTTCATCAAGGGAGAATATGACCTTCTTAGGAGACCCAATGTGGGTCATCTGGTACACTGACAGGAGGTTGGAGGCGAGACCAGGGACATATAGCACATTGCTGAACTTACCATGATCAAGATCTATCCTTCCTTTGCCTTTACTTTCAGTGAGAGAGTCATCTCCCAGTACAATAGATGGTCCTTTCGACATATCCAGTGAGGAGAAGGCCTCCCTAGTCAAAACCATGTGTATTGAAGCTCCAGAATCTATGATAAAACTGGGTGAGCTTGATGTGCCAGTAACTAGAGCATGAACTCTCTCTCTGTCATCGGAACTTGATCCTCCTTCTCTCTTCTTTGAGCTTTCTGGAAAGGAGATGCCATTCTTCTCCAGGAGATTGGTCAGCATATCAATCTGCTTTTTCATACAAGAGATTTTAGTGTGATTTCCCTTCGAACAGTATGAGCACTTGTTCATTTAACCTTTGTTTTTCTTCTTCTGGGTATTTTTCTTGGGACCTTGTTGATCCTCTGGAGACTACTTCTTGTCTCTTCTTTGCTCAGGTGTCTTTTTAGATTTCTTTTTGCTTTTTGAATCCACCCTCGAATCTCCAGCAATCAAAGCTTGATCTTTGGATGGTTTGATGGTGCCCATCATCACTAGCTTGTCTTGTTCTTGTGTGAGAGATTCCATGAAATCTGCAAGGCTAGGCATCTTCCAGGTTCGAGCTGTGAGTTTTGTGGCATAGAAGGTCGAAACAAAGACTGAGTAGTCAGGTCCTAGCTTTGAGAGGATGGCCAATATGAGCTGATCATCTTTCTTTTCAATACCACACTGCTTCAGCTGCAAAACTAGTGCTTTGAAGTTGGAGAAATATAGCTGCAGGGATTCAAAGCTACTGGGACTTAGAGAAATCAGCTCATTTTCGATCTGATGTCCCCTCATCTCATATTTCTTTCCAAAAAGATCAGAAAGCTTCTCCCATACTTGATCCGGTGAAGTTAATCCATCGATATGGAAAAGGAGGTCTCGGGAAATACGAAGACATAGGAGGCCATAGGCCTCATCTCTCCGATTGTGCCATTTGATCTTCTCTGCAGCTGCATTGGGCTCTAATTTTGTTTCCATAGTCACCCTGTAGAGGCCTTTCGCTCTCAACAATATCTCCATCTCTTCTTTCCATTCAAAAAATTTGAAGGGAGTCAAGATAGTTTTCTGTGAATCCATAGCTTTAGAAAATCTGTCCCGGCTGTCAGTAGAAGGCTCCCAGTCTTGATGTCGAACATGCAAAACACTTTTTGAAGGAGAGTAACAACCTATAATGGCTCTGATACCATGTATAAATTCAGGCCAGCAATAGATTAATTTTACCCACAACAATTATCAATTGATCATGCAAAATTGCTAACAATGGAGACTGAATATGGAGCTGTAACACAAAATTATATTAGCTGAGTGTAAAATAGCCAACCCTATAATAACATAGGTTTCTGAATATATAGAATACATCAAGATATCGAATGCATAAGGAGGCATCCAAAACTAGCATAAAGCAGGCTTACCCAAAATAGGCAAATCCCCCATAGGTGTAAAAAGCTGATCCCAAATCTGTCATGAGGCTCACGAATTGGCAAGGGCACATGGGAAATATAATGAGTGGTGGAATGGAAGCTCATACATGCTTTTGCATGGAGGAAAGAGTGGAGGATGAAAGGGCAAGAAAACAAGTTCACCTCACCTAGTCTTGCTTTCCTATGTGCCTTAAAACACTGAAAAAACAGTCAATAAAGTAGAAAAAGCAAAAGGGCGCCTAGGAGGCCAAGATTAAAGTATATTTGATTCCTAAGGCTTTCCCAAGTGCTACATGAGTCAAAGATGGCAAGTTTTACCTCTATGGATAGGCAATTAGCAACTTGCACATGGTGGGACTCATGAACTAGGCAAATAAGACAAAAATAAATGAATTAATGTCTAAGTGGGTAATACTATGGGTTTGATTATTCTAACAAAGAAGATGCTGTCTCACCAAAGATATATAAGGGAGATCTATAGGATTCATGTTTCTACAGAAGGAAGAGTATTTGCACACTAAAACTATAGATTATTTTGAGAGATCCAAGGGTTTCTAAAACATCATTTATCCAATCTACTTATCATCATTCACATCAATTTCTAATATCGCAACAATCATGCTTAACTTAAGAAAGATATCGAAATAAACAAACCCATTAAGAACATAAAGAATTTGCATCATTGAAACCATGGAAATATCACGGATCACAAAGCATAAAAAATACAAGAGTTTCTACATCAACATCCTTCTCATATTAACTTCAACAAATCACAAAAAATCCCTACTCAAAATCCTCATATCAAAAACCATTCATCCACAGATTACAAAGATGACAAAAGGTAAAGATAATATTCAATCCTGATATAAGGTTAGGTGAAAGGTGTTCTATTAACTACACTCCTAATTGTATTTTTAGGCTTGTGCCTTTACAAACATTTCCACATAAGACGACTTTCTAACTAACTTGGACCAAAATTCTAACTACTTTCAACCAAATCAACCACACTTGTCGATAACTTCCTCTTGCACAATCCACTTTAACACTTGTCTCTACCTCCTTCGTCACATCTTGCGTAGTTGATCCCCTTTCCAATAAACCCTCAACACAAACTTGTGGCTCATCCTTGAGCCACTTTAGCTAGATATAGAGGGTGCATTCAACTTGGCCTTAAAGTTTTCGTGCATTGTTTGTAGCTGGTTGATTTCTTCTTTGTATTTATTTATTAGTGTTGCACACTCTTCGACATATTACTCTGTTGGGTGTTCGTTAGAAACCTATTACACTTTTTTTGGTGCTTCCTTTATGTGTGTAATAACTTCCATGGATTGAAGTGCTAGTTGTTATGTGTCCTCCTAGAATTGATCCAGCTGCATCGTCCTCCACTAGTGTCTTTCCTTTGCTTTGTTCACTCGTTGATGTAATTCTCTTAGTTCAGTGTCCTTGGACATATTTGCAATCGAGGGAATTGTCTTAAGTGATCTCTGTAATGTCGTTAGTTGTGTTTTTTATTCAATAAGATTCTTCCCTAACTATTGCAGTCACTCATATTGGACGATGCTTGTATAAAATTCTATCATTGCTTCGACAATTGAGTTAGCTAATTTATCTAGCTCGTCGATCTGTGAAGTTTCTTCGTTGATTATACTCCTACACTCTGCTATTAGTTCTGGAGGTGTACTCGGTATGGTGCATACTTCCATCTCCTCATTTTCCTTCTTTATGTTAGGGACTATTTGTCCTAGTCATAATACTTTTGCTTCACTGAACATCTTTGTAGTAATATTTGCAATGTCCTCACATGCGATAGAGATTTTCGGCTCCAGTCGATGTCAGTCATCAAATGACTTTGTATTTTCAACTACAATTTCTTCATGTTTTGTCTTCATCCATGCCATCTCAATTTCAGTCTGTGCTATCTTCTCGCGCAATTTGAGAAATTGGTGAGAAACTAGTCATGTACGATTCCCTCATGATCTTGGATCTCATGGATTTCCATGTTTTGTAGTCTAGTAATTTGTGCATGGGAAATTTGTTGATGTCAAGAGTGATTAAATCAAATTACCTCAATGTGGTGTCAAGAGCTTCATCACTCGTCGAAACTAATTTTGGTAGAATGGAAACTTTTTGTGCCTTCTGGTCGACGCTTTCTTTAGCTGCCCTTTGTAGTGGCTCTATTCGAGGTACTCTATTTTCTAACACAATGTTTGACAATGAATGAAACAAGCCCTTTAACTTATGAAATTACTTTGTCCCATGTTTTTTGAATTTCTCTTGACTCTTGCTAGTGAGGGTATTGATGTCGGCTAATATCTGACTCACCTGATCATTAGCCAACTTCGACGTGCTACTTCCTTCTCCCTGCTCGAACCTATGCTTGGTTCTTCCTTCTTCTTGTTTCCTTTCCACCTTTGAATCCATCAAATTTGTAGATGACTCTTCTTGGGACTCCTCATCAGAATCTGGTACCTGCACCTTTTCCTTCGGAATGCTTGGTGGCACTTCCACTTCTATTTCAGAAAGCTCCTAAATGTTGACTAGTACCTTCCATTCTAACGACCATTCCTATTAGTATTATTAATCCTCCCTTGTCCAATTTGGTTATATGTCTAAATCAGGATTCATGTCTAAATCGAGAGTCCATCTAGTCTATTTTTAGTCATTAGCACCATTGGGTCCACTTGGCCTAATTGGGGCACATGTTTCAGTTACTAAAGTGTGGGGAACACTAATTAAGGATTACTTACATTGATTGTACTTAATTGCATCAATTTAGGAGCCTCCTAGACCAATCCCTACAATTTAGGAGCCACTTGGAGTGCTGAAACCAACCAAGGTCAGTTCAGTTCAGTTAATGACTAGTCAAGCTAAGTTAGGAGTTAGTGACATTCAATTCTAGTCCTCTACATTTAGTTAGCACTATATTTACATGGCTACACTCAGGAGGGGCACATTTATCACCTACCATAGTCAGTTAGCCTTATTCAACACTAAATGTAACACTTGAGTTGTGTTTTAGAGCTCTGGTGAACTCCGGTTATGGTTTAGACAAGGTCAGTTAACTATTGAGTCCTCCGATAGTGATTTAGACAAGGTCTTAGTTACCTACAGTCAAGTAGAGTCTATCAATTTGAATTTCCTCATGTGGATTCAAATTTCATGTGGCTACTAAATCCATTTTACCTCATTGTAATTATTATCTAATTACTTTTTTGATTAATGAAAGCATTCACAGCTGCAAGCCATTTTTGCACTGTTTCATTCTTCAATTGATGAGTAAATTGTGTGATTTATTTTGTGAGTTGTGTGTTTGTATACAGATATATGTGCTCAATTTAATATGGTATCAGAGCCTTGGTGGAAAAGAAAACTCTCCTCCTTAGATATCCAGTTGGATCATTTTTTTTTGAGAAAATTGCTCCTTCCAGTACTGCACCAGAAGCAGAGAATTTACCACTTAATATCCCAAGTTAGGAAATTGTTGATCAAGCTTGCTTGATCAACTATGATGGGTGTGAAGGAAATTCCAAAAGTGTAGACTTTCAAACTTACTTTGTATGTTTGATTGTGTGACAGGTTATCAACTTTTCTTACAACATTCACTACAAGCAGCTCTTTCTTCTCACTGCATTCGCTACAGCAACTCAGTCCTTCTTAATACATTCAAAATGACTCATCCAGTAGAGCCTCTCACTCCCTTCAACTATCACCAATGGAATGAATACATGGTGGCAATGATCCACACCAAGCAGCTCTTGAGACAAATAGAAGAAACAGAGGCAATGCCATCTTTATATAATGACAAAGAAAAGTATTGGAACAGGCTTAATGAAGCCCATGGACACTTACTCTCCTCAGTCTCTAGAGATCTTCGATTCCACATCCAAGGATTGAAGACTCCCAAGGAGGTTTGGGACAAGCTTGCCTCCTTATTTGATAAGTAGGATGAGATGAGGATCCATCAGCTAGAAAATGATCTGATCACTCTTAATCCATCCAACTTCAAATCACTGAATGAATTCTTCACAAATTTCAAGAACCTGATATATCAGTTGAAGCAATGTAAAGTGGAGAAGGATGAATATCAGCTCCTCCTTTCCATTCTCACAAAGCTCAATGCAGACTACTTAGTCTTTGTATCCACCTTCCAAATAGTAAGGCTCACTACTCCAAATTGGAAGATGACCACACTTAATGCCTTCATCCAATCTCTTATTTTCGAGAATGATAAATTGATCCAAATGGGGATCATTCGATCTTCCAAAGATCTAGCTCTGGTTGCAAGAGGAGATAAGGTAGTGAATGACAAAGGGAAGCAAAGAGATGAGTCTCCTATGAAGAAAGAGCAGTCAAAAGAGCCTTCAGGTTTGAAGAGAAGCAAGAAGAGTGGAAAAGGCAAAGTCCTTTGCTCTTACTATGGAAGGGGATTTCATTCAGAAAGCTCCTGTATGAGAAGACAACTTGATGAAATGGCTCTTATTTTGAAGAAAGATAACATTTCAGTACCTACTAGTGCAAGGAAGGATGACTCTGAAGAAGAAGAAGATGAAGAATACCAAAGGAAAGTCCATGCACTGAAGGCTTGCTGCACATTAGCACATGTCTTCCTCATTGATTTTGGAGCTTCCAACCATATGGATGCATCCAGAGAATCATTCTCTTATTTTCAGTCCTTTGATGGTCCTAGTATTCATATGGGCAATAACAATAAAGTTCAAACAAAAGGTAAGGGATCTATCAAGCTTGAACATGGAAGGTTCAAAGATGTGCTATTGGTTCCCTCCCTAGATTCAAACCTGTTATCTGTCTATCAGATGACCCATACTAGATCTGCAAAGCGAGTGATATTTGGTCCCGACTCAGTGGAGATCATAAATATCTCTATTGGGAGAATCATAGCAAAGGGTACTGCAAATCATGCTTCAAAATCATATGAGTTCTCACATTTCATGCCTCCTTCATAACCAGTGCACTCTTAGTAGCCACTTGCAAGGGAAGGTAAAATAATTGCATATAATTATTTTACAACTTCTACTAGTATTGCAGATCCATCTTTATCAGTTTATGAGATTGAGATTCAGGGTGGCTCAGATCTATATTCAATCCCTACTTCCAAACTGGGAGCTAGGAAGATAACTGGAAACTCAGCTGACACTCAGAAAGGAAAGACCCTTGCGTTATGCCAGGAAATCTTACCTCTTTCAAAGAGATGCAATAGACTCCCTGTAAGATGCTATATGGAAAGGGCTCAGTCTCACTACATTTAGAAGAATGGATATGATTATACACCTCTTCATTCAACAAGAGACAAAGGTTACATTCCTCCTTCCTTTCATCATCATTTTTGGAGAAGAAGGAGAATACTACATGCCATGCCCCAGAATACCCATGCACAACACACCATGCATGTTGCTTCACTACCTCATAGAGATGGAGATTACAACAAAATATTTTCAAGTTTTTCAAACTTGAGACCTGATTCTACCTGCTTAGATAGAGGTGGGGCTTTTTTCCCATGTGGATTTTTCCCCAGCTCCTTTTATTAAGCAGTTACTTTATTTTGCTTGATGTAATGGGTGACCTATGGTCTTAGTTACCAGGGCCCACAAATTGTCCAAGTTAGCATTAAGGGGGGTGTTAGGATTATTAATCCTCCCTTGTCCAATTTGGTCATATGTCTAAATTAGGAGTCATGTCTAAATCGAGAGTCCATCAAGTCTATTTTTATTCATTAGCACCATTGGGTCCACTTGGCCTAATTGGGGCACATGTTTCAGTTACTAAAGTGTGGGGAACACTAATTGAGGCTTACTACCACTGATTGCACTTAATTGCATTAGTTTAGGATCCTTCTAGACCAATCACTACAATTTAGGAGCCACTTGGAGTGCCAAAACCAACCACGGCCTGTTCAGTTCAGTTAATGACTAGTCAAGCTAAGTTAGGAGTCAGTTACATCCAGTTCTAGTCCTCTACATTCGGTTAGTGCTAGGTTTACATGACTACACTTAGGAGGGGCGCATTTATCACCTAACACAATTAGTTAGCCTTAGTCAACACTAAATGTAACACTTGAGTTGTGTTTTAGAGCTCCGATGAACTCTGTTTATTGTTTGGACAAGTTTAGTTGACTAATGAGTCCTCTGATAGTGATTTAGACAAGGTATTAGTTACCTACAATCAAGTAGATTCTATCAATTCAAATTTCCTCATGTGGATTCGAATTTCATGTGGCTATTAAAGCCATTGTATTGCATTGTAATTATTATCTAATTACTTTTTTGATTAATGAAAGCATTCACAGCTGCAAGCTATTTTTGCATTGTTTCATTCTTCAATTGTTGAGTAAATTGTGTGATCTATTTTGTGAGTTGTGTTTTTGTCTACAAATCTATGTGCTCAATTTAATAACTCCCCCACTATGGCATCGATCTCTTTGTCTTTAATCTTGAACTGTGTTGTGAGCCACTAGCTCTCCTCGTTATTCCTCACTTGAAGGTGAATTGTGTGTGGACCTATCATAAATATTATTATTCTTTGTTCTTGGTCACAACTGATTTCGTAAGTTACAAAACCTTCACTATAATGTACTGGATCCTATTTGAGTATAAGTAGAATTATACGTTGCAGTTGATTTGCCTTGATTTGTCGGTGATTTCCTAGAGGTTTTCATACGTCGATCCCTGTAGGTGTTCACTGCATGTACTTCCATGCCTTGGTAGTATTTGGGCTCCATCCAACCCACTAATGCAATCAAGTTTAATAGCCAGGAATACATGAATGGGTGTTTCCCCTCCTATGCCAATGCAACATATTCCATCAAATTATTTAATAAGAACATTTCCTAATTCATTTAAACACCCTTGGCACATGGATCTGCACATGCAATTACTCATGAGGTACATTGGGTAGGTATATTCTTACGCACAATATTTACCATCAGTAACTTCAATGCAACCCGAACTGATTTGTAATTGATAGTGTTGATAACATAAGCACATTTTTCCCACACTACATCGTATTTCTTTTTTAGCTTCATAACCAGTCATTTATCATTATCTTTCCCATGGAAGTACTATGAGGGATCGACGCCTTCCTTAGGAAATATATTGATTTGTGAAATGAGGTCAACCGTGATGGGTATTTTGGTGTCCAATAACAGAAAACTCCTGTGGAAGCATTCCAATATTTTTTTTACACATGCGTTTAGTTTTGTTGATCATACAAAGTGTGGGATATGAGTGATAACTAATAAGCCTGACCTCTGCAGTCCCCATTCCCATTCAGCTAGTTAAGGTGTGTAGAGTTTCTTAGTACATTATGGCTGATCCAGAATGTCATTATCACTACAATGGAGCTTCTCTATGTGTGACACAATATTCATTATAACTGAAGCCCCCTTCAGTATGGTTGGTGTCTTAATAATATACTTATGGTTCTTGCTAATATGCACAGCTGGTGCATTTGGCCTTCGTGGTGGTTGATAACCCAGAGTTCCTACCGCAGTTGGACCTTTTCTCAATGTCGAATCTTCTCCTCCCATTGTCGGTGGGTCATCCTTTTCCTTGGCTTCCCTAGTGGAAATCCTAGTAAACTTGGTTCTTCTCTATGGATAGGTCGATTGATTCATGACCCTCTTCTTCCTAGGTGGTCATGAGAGCACAATTTGGATTTCTGGTTGCTTCTTTACAATCTGCACACTCGACAGTGGGGATCCTTGGGTGATACCACTTGATATGATCTATGCCATCACTTGTGAACTGTATTCACTATGTCGTTCTTCGCTACTCTCTTACATTTTCTCAAATTTTCACAATCATCATGATGTTTCAATCCATGCCTCATTCTTCCATCCTTATAACCTTTCTTACGCTCATGCAAAGGGTTGTGATCATCATAACTAAACCCATCGAATGATTGAACGAATCTACCGTTAATGATTCTGCAAATCCAACGGTCTGATTTCTCCATAAATGCGCATCATGTCCACTTGCATTGTCGTCCATCTATTTTAATGCTTCATTTATTACCCAATTTGACGATATCGCACTTCGTTTGGTATTCTCAAGCTCCATTGTTGCTGCGATATGTGTGTCTTTTCCTTGACATATTTTAACCCCCACATTTTTTTCATTGCGCATCTTATCAATCATTGTGTTGAACCTGGTTATCATGATAGGGTTTTAGTCGAATTCCATTTACTAACTTTAGTATTAATATTTAATCTAACTATTGCAATTGTACTGCACCTCAGTCAAGGATGAAATGAATGACATAAGGTCCTAACCAATGCATTTGTCACTTACTTGTGTGATTCACGAACTTGCTGCCATAGAGTAGAACCATATCACCATGCTAGAAATACTTGCTCTTCACATGGTGGTCATACCATGCCTTTTATCGATTATTTTCAACCCAATATTGGAATCCTGTGATGAAATGATCTTCCACAAGCTGTAGAAACTGGGTTAACCTTTCTTCAACTGCTCCTTCATCGCTTATGTCTATCACTACCATGATGCACAGGCTCGAAACAAGATACTCCATCGTCATTAAAACTTCTTGAAAATAGGCAATCTTGAATGGCATCTATTATGTCAACCACTTTCATGTTGTTCTATAAGACCATATATCATAGGTATTTTCAAATCCCAATAATTTTGATTTATGTTTTAGACCTTGGTTAGCACATGTTCTAACACCTTGTTAAATTCTTCGACGGTTCCATTCTCCTGTGGGTGATATGGAGTGCTCTTCTTATGTTGGATTTTAAATTCCTCTATCATTGTGCTAACCGTGTGATTTATAAAGTGGCTCCCTTGGTCTCACATCAGTATTTTGGGATAGTAAAAATGAGTGACTATATTATAAATTATGAATCTGGTTGTTGTCGTAGTTGTACAATCTATCACTACTGGTGCTTCTGATCATCCTTTCAAATAATATGTCGTCATGATGATATATTCCACACCCATCTATTTCCCTGGAGGATTCATGGGTCCCACAAAATCCACTTCCCATTTATCAAATGGTTGTAGCGTCACCTGGGGTACTAATGGTATATCATCTCATTGTGATGGCATCCCCATTCTTTGGCAGACATCGTAGCTTTTAGCATAATATGCAACATCATTTTCCTTTGTTGGAAACCATAACCTAGCTCAGAGCATATTCCTAGTAGTTGCACATCCTCCATAATATCCTAATGTTATCTCGACATGTGCCTCAACCAATATTCTCTTTTTCTCATGTTGTAGAACATACCAACACAAAATTTATCCCAGTCCCATTTTATACAATTGTCCTATGATTAACTAAAAATATGTATCTTTTACTACCAACTACTTCTTTTGACTAGTGTTAAAATCCTCTAGTGCATTTTCTGTCATAAAAAATTGGATAATTTTCTCTTAATGGTCATCGACGATCCTGATATTGAACAATTGCGCATCAAGTAGGCCATCCTCAATTCTGATTTGTTATTCACCTATCTCAATCCTTAGAAAATGATCTGGTACTGCATTGAAGCTTACTGGATTTACAACGATCTCGAAATAAAATTCCTGTAAAAGTAGCAACCATTGATAAATCCCCCACCCCAACACAAGATTATTCACCAGGTATTTTAGCACAGAGTGATTCGTAAACATTTTGAAATGTCTACCCAAAATAAAGTGGCATAATTTTTGTAGGGTGTAGACCATCACAAAGCACTACCTTTCTGTAATTGTGTAGTTCCTCTATGCAGTGGAAAAATTCCGACTTGCGAATGCAATTGGGTGATCAATTGCTCCTTCCCCTAGCTATGCCAAAATTACTCCTAATGTGATTGATAAATCATTGGCATGGACATGAAACTCATTTGTCTAATCTGGGAAGACTAGTATTGGTGCTTTGGCCATGTTTTGTTTTAAACTATCAATACTTCTCTGACATTCATCTTTTTATCTGAGCTTCACATCTTTCTTCAATAGCTTCTCCATTGGTGTTATAATCACCGTGTAGCCCCTTATAAACATGCAGTAATATCTGGTGTCTCCCAACATTTCTGTTATCTGCTTTACTATTTTTGGTGCTGGTAGGTCGACAATTATCAAAATTTTGGGAGGATCGACAAACATACCTTCCTTGCATACAATATGTGCTAACAAAATCCCAAACGTAGCGCAAAATATACACTTCTTCATATTTATCAAAATCTAGTGCCGTTGACATCTTTCCAACATTATTCAAAGGTTGATAATGTGGTCTTTGATCATCCCATATACAATCCAGTCATCCATGTAGACCACCAAGAATTTCTGAATAAAGTCCTTAAATGCAGCGAAGACTATTATTGAGAAGACCGCAGGGGCATTCTTGAGACCAAACGACATAATTGTGTACTGGAAACAATGCCACTCTGTTACAAAAGTGGTCATATGTAGATCTTCCTTTGCAATTTTTATCTGGTGGTAACCTAAAAAGCCATCTATAAATGAATACGCCTCTTGTCCGTCAACTCCTTCCAATAGTTTTTTTATTAATGGTGTTGAGAATGAATCATGAACACACACATCATGTATTTCTCCCATCTTCTTGTCTTGAAAAACCATTGGATGGATCCATTATAACTCTTCCATAGGTTTGATGATTCCAAGATTCCATTCTTGTCATGAAAAACCACTGGACGGATCCAACATCCTATCGAGCTCATCCTTCATGCATTCTTTGTATCCCATATTCCATCGATAAGGACATTGATTCACTAGTTTCCCATTTGGATTTAGAGGAATACTCATTTCTCCTAGGTCTCCTGAAATCCCTTTCATCTCAGCGAACTTTGTTGGAAACAAATCCTAGAATTCATGTACTAGATCAGTTATCTTTGCTATAGTTTCCTCATCCTAGTAATCTCCTCCATTGGTGAACTTTGGGTCCTCTCTCATCCCAATATTGACCTTTCATGTCTTGAGTGGTTGTTGGACTTTATTGGTTGGTGTTGTTGGTGCTACAATATTCTGACTACCTTCTAATTCTACGTTGTTGATATTTAGTGGATCATCCTCATCATATGGAAGACCCATCACATTGTAGCATTCTGTCATCAATTGTTTCAGTGGGATCTCCTACTACCCCATTGGTAATGTCATTGGAACTATCTCCAACATGACAGTTGCGGACGTGCTATAGTGTGCTATGAATAGTCGGATCTGCACTTGAAAAACTGAAAGTATGAGTGAATCTAATTATCATTTTTTCCCAGGTCATGATCTCCCTTCCCAACTCTTCTAAGACATACCATCCCCTTTGTATTTCATCCAATCTATGAACAAATGCATGTACCAATTTCTCCCTGGGATTTAATACCCATGTGTTTTGGTATGTGACCAAATGATCATTGGGATCCTTCCTTCCATCATATTTCCTTCCTGGGTATTTTTCTGTTTCTTCAAATCGAACCTCCATTAGTCTGTGACATCTTTGCTAGTATCCTATCAAGATCTTTTGCATTGAACATCATTTCACCAGAGTATCCTTTAGTGGTTTTTTCAATGCCAACGGTTGCTGAGGTTCTGATACTTTGTCCTCAAATTTTTCAATAAACCCAACCAAATTAGGTAGTCCTTTGTATGTCAGAAGTTCAACAACTTCGGTTGCAACCCAGCCCAGTCACTAATTGACTCGCCCACATTTTTGGATTGCTACTTCATGAGTCGGTTCTACAAATTCTCTAGTGCATTGTTAGAATATGATGATGCAAAGCTAGTACTTCACCATCCCATCTCCCCATCTATAGTGGGACAGATGTATTCCTCAAAAATATTATATGGATGATCCCATCATCTCAAGACTTCGTCCTTTACCGGTTCTACATATATTTTTCCTTCGCTTATATCCAATGGGGAAATGATTTGCATATTGCGATTATCAAAATTCATTAATCTCTTCTTGAATTTGATAATCACTACATTATCATTAGGCCATAGAATCCACAACAACGCGGGATATGAGATACTTTCATCAACTATCTCAATAACATAGAATTCTGCATAAGCCTTCAATCCCTCCACTTCGACAAGTAGGTGTGGTACTTGTCCAATTGACAATACTTTGTCCTTATTTGTGAGTCATAGTTGTACAAGGTACCAAACCAACTATGTTTTCCACATCCTTTCCCAAGTTTTCTTTTTCAAGATGTTTAAATCTAATCCTATATCCAAGATGACCGAATCCATGATGTAGTAACTGATATGGATGTTCATTCTCATCTCCCTTCATGTTTTCTTCTTATGCAAAGAATTCATGACATGATCTTGTTTCCCTTTCTCTCGTCAGTTCAACACACTCGCTATTTCCTTTAATGCATCAAGATCTTTCGCTAGTGACAAACAACCTTCTAGGAAATTTTGTAATGTTTCAACCTTACAGGATGGTTACGAATAAATTCTGAATCAAAACTAGGTGGAATTTCATATATAGGAAAATTACCCATGTTTTTGTTCAGTATGTCTCTTACATCAAATAATTTTCTTTGTCAATGTCAACGTCCAATTGGACCTTGTTTCGGGCCACCAATCGGATATTTGTGACTGGTTCATCATCTCTCGTTGTTTCTCCTCCTCGAGTCATGACTCCAAAATTTACAGGCCGAATCCTTGGTTTCACTGATATTTTTCCTATGGTTGGTTCTTGATTCTAATGTTGGTTCACATTCTAGTTCTCATTTTGATTCAGTGGTGGATGTGGCTATGGTTGGTTCTTGGCTTTCCACTTTGCAATCAACTGCGAGCATTCTTCGATAGTGTGATCTGCGGCGTTATAATACATACATTGAGACTATAGGTTTGTACAATCCCTATGGTATATTGGAGTCAGTATCCAACCACACATCATTATTTGGCTTATTTTTCCTAATTTAGCACATATCCTAAGTTTTTGACTCAAATATGTCTCTGCATCATCAACTGGACCTCCTCCTTCAATCACGGAGCCTAACTAGGTCTTCTCCTTCAATCAGGGAGCCTAAATGAATCTCCACCTTCAATCTAGGAGAAAATATGGGTCAATTTACATGACATGTGCACCCCAATTAGTGAACTGAAGGTTGTTTCACCTACCTTTCAGTTAAATTGAAGCTACAAAGGCGCCTTCCTTATTAATTAGCCTATTTTTGGTAAATTTTAGTTTACTGGAGTGATTAAATGCACCTCCACCTACTTTTGGTGACTCAGTTCAGTGCAGTTTAGTTCATCTCACCTAACTAAAGTCAGATAGGAACCCTCACCTACTTCTTGGCACGCAATTGAGTTATATTCAGTTATACTTGGTCTAAACTTCCTCTGAGTCCATAGAGTCAATTATGTTGGAGTTAAGTGGTTAACTAATGTGCCGAGTGGTGTATAACTGACATCTAAGCCACTCTCATGCATTCAATTCAAATGACCTCTCATCGATTCTAATTTTATGTCTATTAATTCCATTGTGATGCATTGTAACTGTTTTTCCTGATTAATGATAAGCAAATATACTGCCGCAACACCTAATTGCATTGTTAATGTCATTTCTTGAGTAAAATTTATGAATTGAATTTATAGTGAGTTTTTGTATTTGTTCTTATATTGTTGTTCCTCAATTTGATATGGTATCAGATCCATGTCAAGATAAGGCAATTCTTTGACAGAAGCTGCAATGTATCTTTGATGAATATTGAGCAAATTTGCTCAAAAACATTCCATCACTACATCTGGTTGATCAAGCTTACTTGATTGGCTAAGCCAGGTGTGAATAAAACTCCAAAATTACAGGATGTTCAACCTTATTTGTTTTGTTTTGTGTGATTGTAGGTATGCCAAGAACTTCAATTGCATTCGCTATAGCTGCAAAATGGACTCCTCCCCAAGAAATATTCTCACTCCTTTCAACTATCATCAATGGAAAGAGGATATTGAGATATCATTGTGCTCCAGAGGAATCTACAAAGTCACCATGGGTGCGGAGATAGAGCCAAATGCAGTGATGGAACAAATTAGATGAAGCGTGTGGTTTCCTATGCCTCTCCATTTCTAATTATTTTATTTTCCATATCTATGGATTGAAGACTCCAAAGGAAGTGTGGGAACAACTTTCCACTCTCTTTGGAAAGCAAGATGATTTGACAGACTATAAGTTAGAGAATGAACTGGTCTCTCTCAATTCGGGAAACTTTGAGACCATTCATGAGTACTTCACTAAGTTTAAGCATTTGGTTCTCTAATTGAAGCAATGTGAAGTTGAGAAGAAATATTACCATCTCATTCTTTCTATTCTTTCATTTCTAGGAACATACTATTCAATCTTCGTATCTACCTTCCATGCCGGGAATCTTACAATCCCAAATTGGAAAAATCCAACCCTAAATGAATTCATTGAGTCTCTTACCAATGAACATGATAAGCTTGTTCAAATGGGATCCTTGAGATCCTCCAAATATCAATATTTTTTTGTTGGAACACATAAAATATTTGAATGGAAAAGGGAATAAAAAAGAAAGTAATACAAAGTTCAACCCTCCCAAGCAAAAGGAGAAAAACCAATAGTTGGATGATCCCTTGGGTTTGAAGAAAAAAACAATGGGGAAAAGAGAAGACAAAGTGTTCTTATTGTGCTATAGGATTTCATCCCAAAATCTCTTGCATGAAGAGAACAATTGATTAGATGGATATTATCCTTGATAAGAACACCATCACTCTTCTTGAAGGTGCAAGGAAGAAGGATAACCATGATCGAAACAATCAGCCTAAAAGAGGACATGCAATCCTAGCTAATGTTTCTAATCCTAGAGATATTCTCATTGACTATAGTGCTTCAAATCATATGGTTGCATGCAAAGGCTCTTTTATATCATTGGACTCCGACAGCTGCATCTCTATCCACATGGGAGATGACTCTCAAATCTCCTCACAAGGAAAGGGTACCATCCACCTAGAATATGGTAGTTTCAAAAAATTTATTTGTGTTCCCTCTTTGGATTCAAACTTGTTGTCTATGTATCAAATTAAACACACAATTTTGGCCAAAAGAGTTGTATTTATCCCGAATGAAGTGGATATATCAGAGATAGAATCCAGAAAACTCATTGTTGTAGGGATAACAAATCATGCTTCTAAGAACTATGAGTTCTTCAAATTTGTGCATGATTCAGAGCCGAGTACCCTTCTGATTCATGGTAATGAGGTCATCTAGCTGTTTCATGAAAGTTTTGGAAAAATAAATTAAAAATACTTGCAGCAAATACAAAATCATTCCATGGTGGAAGGCCTTCCTACAATCAAATTCTCAAAAGGGATCTGCAAGGGATGCATAATCTGCAAGCATCTTGAGCATAAATTTGATCGGGGAAAAGCAAGACGAGATGCATGTATTTTGGGGCTAAAACATTCTGATATCAGTGGTCCAATTCCTACAAACTAAATGAATGTATCGATGTATGTACTCACTTTCATTGACCTTTCTAGATTCACATGGGTCTATTTTCTCAAGAAAAAATCGAAAGTCCTTGAAAAGTTCATAGATTTTAAGGCTTATGTTGAGGATTCTACTATGATAAAGATAAAATATATCATATCTGATAATGGAGGTGAATACATTTATCATAGTTACTGCAATGTTTTATGGAAATTGGGATAAACATTCAACACACTGTTCCCTACACACCTCAGGAGAACGGTGTAGCGGAAACGAAAACTGGGGGACTAAAAGAGATGACAACATGTATACTTGAAGCTAAATATTTGGATGAAAATATTTGGGATGAGGAAATGAATGTTTCTTCATACATTCATAACAGGGTTCCACACTCATCCATCGAAGTAAAAACACCTTTCAAAGCTTACACTAGTGACAAGCCTGATGTGTCCAATCTCACGGTTTTCAGGTCCACTGCTTGGGCTAGAATTCCACTGAATAAAAGAAAGTATTTGAAACCACAGAGTGTTGAGTGTATCATGATTGGTAATCCTGAAGGACTAAAAGGATATAATATCTTTAATATAATCAATACAAATATAATCATTGAGATAAGTGTCTGCTTTGAAGAACCTCTTCAAGATCTGAAACTAGTTGAGGAAGAAATTGAAAAATCGCTTCCTCTTTCTGATGAAGATTCTAGAGATGAAAATTAGAGTTTATGTTCTGATATTTAAGATTTAATGTTTTATATCAGTGAGCATGAAATATAAGGTTCTGAATCAGATCAAATGAGCCCACTCATCTACCAAAATGGGAAGAAAAGACTCTCTCCTCCACCAAGTCAAACATTGGAAATCCAAGAAGAACTCGAGGAGACTATCAAAGAGAAGGTATTTATATTTCTTTCACTGATCCTTTGCTGTCCAAGAAGTGTTATATGATGTTTGTATCTTATCCTAAGTCATATTATCATTCCCAACATGATCCAAGATGGAAATCTGCCATGGATGAAGAGTATCAATCTCTTCAGAAAAATGCAACGTGGGAGCTAGTTTCCCTTCCACATGGGAGGAAACTTGTTCAATGAAAATGGGTGTACCATAATAAGATTTATATAGATAGATAAACATGAAAATATAAATCTCATTTGGTAGAAAAATTATTCTCACAACTCGAAGGAGTGTACTATATATAAACCTTTGCATCGATGGAAAAGATGGATTCTATTCAGCTAGTTTTAGCCATGTCCACATCCAAGCACTCGGAGGTGCACCATATGGATGTGAAGAGTGATTTTATTCACATGGATATGAAATAAGAGATACACATGAAGAATCTTGAATGTTACATATCATACCCAACTTTAGTTTTCATACTTCGGAAATCATTGTATGAATTGAAACATGCCACAAGATCTTGGTATGCAAAGATTGACTCTTTTCTTCTATAACGAGAATTTGCAAGATGCGAGTCTCATACAAATTTGTACCTATAGCAATATGAAGGTGATTCAATCATTATATTTATGTATTTTGATTATTTTTTAATTATAGGAACACTATTACATTTCGATCCAAAATCCGATGGAAAAATCCGACGGCACATAGATTTCTCTTTTTAAACCTACCAAAAATCACAAAGATAATTTTTTTTTGAAAAGGTGGCCACAAGCGTCGCTTAAGCGACGGCTAGTCTCATAAGCGTCGCTTAAGAGATGGCTATCCTCATAAGCGCCGCTTAAGCGACGGCGCCTCATATTGGTCAGTTATTTAAATAAATACACTTAATTGGTTTAGTTTTCACTCTACTGGAAATCTCCATAACTAAATTGTTTTTAGGCATGTTACCCAAGACAACAATGCCAATAGTGTTATATATGTGGTTGCTTATGAAATTGTTATTGATATTGTGATTGTAAATGATGTGCATTGTTTTAGTTATGGTCTTTAATAGGAACTTGGTCATGACACCTACCAGACCAAATACAATCCTATTAGGAATGTTAGGACTAATATGGGACTGAGGGAATGAGGCATTGTGTGAAGCCTATGAATAGGTAAACAATGGATTATTGGTAATGTTATATTCATAACCCATGGCATTGAAAGGTGGTTGTTACTCCATTAGTTTACCATTGTTCATTTTCAATTATCTTTAAACCAATAAGGTAGATAAATGAGCTTTATTTAAACCTCCCTTTAGCCACTCTTAGCTTAGCGTAGTGAATCTATCAATTATATTAAACCTAAATAGTGAAGGCCTATAGAATAACTACTATAGACCAAATTAAGCATATTATGATATATTCGTATGTAACATGTATTTGCATATCGTTATTGGTGTAATGGTTGTGGCTAAAGGTGAGAGGCCCTTTGTTAAAGGATCCCGTTGAAAGATGAAAGACCGGGGGTTCGATTCGCTCCACAGAATGCCCTCCTCGACTCTAGCGCTCTGCCCTATGTACCCTATTAGTTATTGAGCTGGGCTTTTATCCATATTTTTTATCTTTTGATTTGCTCTGCAGCCATATTCGTCTGTGCCACTTATTCCATTATAATGGAGGTCTTTCATTTCTCAAAAGTTTGACCAGCATCTAGGGTATCTTATAGCCTCTGGTTTTTTCTTTTCATCCTGCTGATGACCTGCTGTGCTTTCTCTGTAATCAATGTGAGGAAAATGGTTTGAGAGCATTCCCCAATCATCAGGGTATATGGCTCGCAGGTTAGGCCACATAAGTCCTATGATTGGTAGCTGATATTTGTAGTTTGGATCCTACTTGAATCCATTACTCGTAGTATCTTTTAGCCTAGTATTCCCGGGGATATGTATAATGGTAAACCGTATCAATTAGGTCCCTCCCAAACAAGGCATTGAGGACAAGAAAGTGATGGACTCTCCCAAATACTAAGACCTTCACACCTTGGTAGGAATCAAGAATTCCCTACTTTGAAATGCCCACTCCATAATGTACCCCTTTGTAAGTCAAACCCAGAAAGCCCGCTTGGGAGGGAGGAAACCGGGATGCTTTTTTGTTACATGATGCCCCCACTTTTCAGCTGCCAAATCGAGTTGTATTTGTGCTACATAGTCCCTTTGTCCTCTGCAACGATATTTTACTGGGTGTGGGTACGGGTTTGGTTAGAAATAGTTTCCAAGAGTGTGCAAGAAAGAAGAAGAGCAGCTACAGGTCGCGGAATCGCTGGTGGAGGCGGAGGATTTGGGGTAAGTTTGAAGCCGTTGAATCTGTGAGTTTTTGCTGGATCATTCTCCCTTTAAGGTATGGCTGGAAAACACTCTGTAGGATTTATAGTTTGCACACCATATGTTTGATGAAATTCCTGAGAGAGAAAACCCTCACTGTTGTTTATTGATACTATCGGTACTCTTTGAATCTTTGTTGTTTATATAAAAATAATGTATTGTCTTATTTTTAAGGGGTGGTCCTTTGTTTCTCTGGAGGATGATGTATGTAAATCTGTAGGAGTGGTCACGCACTTAGCCAGATCACATTGTTTCGGCCTCTTTCGAAGCCTCCAAATTGAAGTTCTACCCTAACCAGGGGTAAACAGTTCAGTTTTAGTTTTGACAACCTAACCTGAAGGAGACATCAACTGAAGCCCTCAATATTCACATATATAACTAGCTCGAGGACTTGATTCCATGACCTCTTGCTTGCATCTCAGAGCACTCAACTACTCAAGCTATCCCCCGGGCTTAGAAAAGGCTTCCCTTTCACACCATATTTATATATTATAGTTGCATATGCTATAGATTATCTACTAGAAGTAATAGGGATGTGGGATTCAAGTTCCTGGGTACGAAAAGGTACCCAATAATCATTTTGTTGAAAACCCAATGATTTTATATTTCCTAGAGCCTAATTTGATGATCGAAAGCATGCAATTCCTAGAAATATTTTGTGTAGCCTTAGGGACAACTGCTAACAATCATAAATTTTAGTTTTGTCTCATTAGATGGACTAAAATTTCTAAAAATAAATAACCAAAATTCATGATTGTGAACTTCTCACAACAAGTAATCTCTATGGGAGGAATATTAGAAATCACTATTAAGATGGAAAGGAGAATAGACATACACAAAATCAGAGGTAATCATGCACTGCCACAATTTCAACTTTTACGAGGTGGGGGGTTGTCTTCCACCCCCAAAAGTCACTTTTTGGGGTGGTTTTGATGATTTAGAGGCAGTCTTGACAAAAATGCCCCCAATAGCATTGATGCTAAAAGTTTATGCCTTTAGGGGAAGTTTTGGAAGATAACTAAACCTCAAGGAAAATAATCAATTCCTTAATTAACGAAGACCACATCAAACATCATATCTAGCCTTCACACAGAAAAATGGGATCCAAAGAGGAAATGAGCAAGTGAAATTTTAAATAGTGAAGAAAGAAATGTTTTTCAAATATTTGTAAAATGCATGACCTGTAGGTTTAGAATTAGGGATGATATAATTCAATAAGAGGAAATTTCAAATTCATAAAGAAAGAAATACAACCTTTCAAATATGTTTTGTGAAGACCAACAAATAAAAGGAGTGATCATCAAGTTTTATGATTGGAATATGATAGTAGTATGTGCTATTATTTTCATTTATGTTATGGTTGTCTTTAATCAATAATTAAACATAGTGTGATATTTTTTCCAAAAGCGATGAGATGGTGAGGTTATGATTAGACCACCTTTTGATGTATTTAGTGAGCAACTTGGATCTTTATTTAAGGATTAAAAACAGAGAACCAAATTCTCACATAGGAGGAGATTACAATATGGTTTTCAAATTGCGGCTACAATCCAATCTAAACTGACATAAGTGACAAGTGATACTCATATGTATATTTCGCTAACAATGAACTCTTCAATCCTACATAAGGAGTATGGATAGTTGTATAGAGATAGATGCATAAATTTCATAAGCATTCATAAAACATAGTTAACATGCCATCCCAAAAAGTGAACTCATAACATCACTTAAGTTTCTATTTAGTCTCAGGTTAACCTACCAATCATAATGCTTATGCAATTGTACAATAAGGATTCAAAGGCTACCCTATTTTGAAGGTGAAGAACCAGATTTCAAGGCTCACTAATCAAGGAAGAGAGCAAGTGTTTCTTTAGGCCTAATTGAAATCAAGTGACTGACATTTATGCCAAGTGTTACATAGTGAAAATTTGAACCATATCACATATTAACTCCTCCAAAGGACAATGTCTTCTACCTAAACAGAGGACGAACAAGAACTATTCGCTTAGTGCATGAAGTTGAACTAATTTGAAGATGTAGAACAAAGTTATGATTTCCCTAATAAACAGTCCCAACTAAGGATTTAGACTTGTAATACGTATAGCCATTCACACTTTAGATTCATTTGGTTGACAGTCCAATTAGATGGAATATCTGAGTCACTATGGCCATTCTAAATAGAAATGGAAAGACTATGGAAGAATGCTTGATTGTTGATAGATTAAAAAATGGTACAATACAATTTTAAGATACAGTTACCAAAAGGGACAAAATAAAATAAATGATGTATCTTTTTTGTGCGAGGGATTTCTTGTAATTATTTTAAGAATTTAAACTTAGATTTGAATGTGCATAGAGAATTTAGAGCCACCATAAACTATACAACATTTCAAAGACTTTTCCCAATATCCCGAGATAAATGGAATAATGGAGAAACCACTTGAAGGAGGGCCTGGCCCACTACTACATTTCAATCCTTGAATTTTACTGAAAAACTCTGTAATGAATCAATAGTGTCTTCAGGTAATATCCTATACCAAACACGTGATAGTGAAAGCGTGGTGTTGTTATTTCCCCCACTATGGTTTGATTTACCAAGTGTCATGTTTACCTCTTGTGGGAGTGTGCTTTCACAAGGGGACTATTTATTGATGGTGGTGCTTGTTGCCAGTCCAGGGCAACTCTGGCAGAACATATACCCCCTTGTTGCAGCAGCTGCTGAAGCTTCCGTTGCTTGTGAGGTGTGTCTACCCATTACGATATCTCAAATTGAATAGATGCTGCTTGGAGGTGTCCATTAGAAGTGTTTCGGAAAATACCAGGAAGACAACCTCAAAACATTTTCAGGTGTATATATGTTACAAGTATGTCTCTCTACTGGTCCTGCCACCTCTTGGGCATAAGGTTATGCCAACTAATATATCAATGAACTGTATATATGAAACAAATCAAAACTCTTCACTCTACTTGTCTGTTATAGGATAGATTACTCCAAGAATCTGCAATAAGAATATTGAAATTTGACAACAATTATTTATTTATTCTGGATTTGGCAGTTGAGAATAACTATTATTTAATTAAAATAAATTACATTTATGACCTAGGGTTGCATCACTATATAAGGACTCCTTTTGAATAATTTTAAATCATCGTTATCTCATTCATTCTTATTAAATATTATTTCTGTTCTTTGGACATTATAGTTATGGACTCTTGCCCTGTATTTTTGTGATGGCTCAGTTAATAAACAGTTTAGTTCATTAAAGTGGTATCAGAGTTAACTGTATCTGATTTGTTAATCTCTTCTTTAGTCCATGATCACTTTTAAAATATTATTGTCTAATTCAGTAATTTGTTTCTTGTAATGCAGGCACATGCTTCAAGGTCCATGGAAAGAAGCTGGTGCTCCAGTAGTCATGTTACAAATTGATGATGAAAATTTTGACAGGGAGGCAGTGACTATAGCACTAGCTTAGTTTTATGGAAATCATCCAAAACTCAATGACAGCAATGCATTCCGTGTTCTTGCAGCTGCATCTTTTCTTGATCTTCAGGTGGGAAATACATCTTACGAATAAATCAGAGAAAATATGGTTCTAATGAGTGGATTCAGTTTCTGAAACATTAGTTGTTAGAGGCCTGATTTCTTTATTCCACTAGGGAATTTTACATAAGATCTTGATTCAGTTATTTAAGTTTTAATTCAAATTTTGAGAGCAAGAACATTGCAATCTAATTAAAAATGCATAGTTATTCTTGTTCTAAATGCAGGATCTTTGTGCAATATGCACTGATTTTATAATTTCAGAAATTTGGAGCTCAAATTTCTTAGTTTATCAGGTTTGTATGCTTAAAAATGGTACTTCCCATAGATTTTGGTACTTATTTATTGTTTTCTTGATTTTGATTTGATATCTACTTCTGACACTTTAATCTGAATAGGCTTTTGCATAAATCCAGGACTATGGTATACATGGTGATCGTGTTAGAAAGGCATGTTGGGGCTACCTCTGTCGTGGTGGTGCAGTGGAATTAAGAGAAGTAGCTCACAGTGCTTTTGATTTTTCCCTTTTTGAAAGATTAGTACAATAAAGATATCTAGATTGTGCATGCTGATAGGTATATCTACTCCATGCAGGAGAAAATACTGAAAATGCAGTTTTGTGCTTGTTGAAACCACACTTTTTTATTCGTTAATATTACAGTACCTAGGATTGAAAGGGGAATATTTCCAATGTTTGATTTGAAACCTTCATGATTAAAATTTAAGAGACTACAGTGAGGCTTGAAAACTCAATGCAAAGTAAAAAGTGGAAGCCACATAGAGGGCATATTATATAGACATCAAACATGGAATTGAGGAGGAAGAATTACTTATTAAGCTCTGGCATCCACATTTATCAATCTGCTTCATAGAAAGTGTATGTATGTTCATAGTACTTCCCCCCAACATAATATGAATTCCATTAGCAAGCACTTTGGTATGGATGACTTTCATGCAAAACTTAATTGAATTGATTATTCCATCTAGCTGTATCATTACTCTAACTTACAATTCGGTATTTAGCATGAAGTCCGTTAATTGGATACAACAAGCTCAAGTCTAAAACTAGCAAGACATCATCTCATTTATACAAAAAATCCTGTGACAATTCCCCTTAGTGGCCTATCCCATTGGAACTGGTTCAGTCAGATAAGGGTGCATGAAGCTAAAATGCAAAGAATTCCCCCATCATTTTCCAATGAAGATTGAAAATGTTTATCTCTGTTCCAGCTGGTATAAGGGTGGGGAACCTCTGCAGATCAAAGTAATCAGAGAAAAAAAATCAACAGGTGCAACATAATAAATTCAGTTACCCACAAAGGATTCAAGAAATTCAGTTTTTATTCATCAATTTCAAAGGCCTCTATCTGGCAGAATACAATGAGGGATCAAATTTATACACAGGGATCCTGAACTGTCTCAAAACCCCAAGGCCAAAACTGAATCCTGAGAGAGCTGGAGATAATCTTTTGTCATAGAAGCTTCAATATATAGCACAATGATATAAAATTGAAACAGTTAGAAGCTCAATCATTGGCATTTTTAACATTTTATCATCTTGCCCAACTTCATTTATTGGTTGGTATTCATTAACATGGCTGAAGGAAAAATGTTCCTGTAGGTTTCGGACCAAAACCTACATTGACCAAAGCTCTTTTTACGTCCCGGAATGGTGCCTCATGTTCCTTGATCCACCTTTCCCTTGATCTCTAGCTCTAAATATACCTTGTCAGTTTCTCCTGTTTGCCCCTGAAATACTCTTAGACTGCCATGTGACCGGAGTTTTGTTAGGTGTTGTCTTTCTAGTCCACGTATGCTCAGGAAAATGCATGCTAAGTAGGGTTGAATTACTCCACCTTCTCTACACAAACTGCATTCTAGAATTTCATGCTGAATTTTCTTGCAAGTTACTGATCTGCCAAGTTGGGTACTTGCACCAAATTACCAGCTTTTACCTCTCTTCACTAAAATGCATGGCCGGGTTCCAATTCAGGTCCAAACTGGTTGATTCAACCTGGGGACTGTTCTGGAATGTTTTCTCGCAAGTTACTGATCTGCCAGGAAGGGTACGTGCACCAAATTACCAATTTTTCTTTCTTTGCCCAAACAATAATTTAACAAGATTATCCCTTTTTACAACAAAGGGCATGCTGCATGCTACATCATACTCAGATAATTTTTTCCCAATATCTTTATTTGTTTGTTCTAACTTTTGATCACACTGCTTTCCATTCTTTGTCTTCCTGATTTGTGCAAGTAGTTTTTGACAATGATCTCTTAGGTGAGGAATTTATTCGTCTTGTTCTAATAGGTTCTTGTTAAATTATTGTTAAATACTTGCCTGAACATGAGGTAAGAGGGGATAATATATGCCCAAAACTGCTTCCAAAGTATGAAATGTGCCCTCAAAATCATCCATAGAAATCTTTAAGCACTGATTTTTTGTAAGTATGCAAACTGAAATGGTAAACCATCTAAACTGCTGGTCCAATCTTCTCTTCAAAGTCTGAATTTGTCAGGCTGTCTCTGAATATACCCATGCCTGGAAATGCTTACTGCTATTTGAAAATGAAAGTGTACTCAAATTTTCCCTGTGTATTTTTACTCTCATCAAAACAAGTGTCCCATAAGAGAAGATCTCACCATAACACTCTCATAAGCTGACCACGTGATCATGTCATTTCTGCTGTTCAAGTGAAAAAATTTCACTTGAACACCCGTGCAATATGGGGGATAGAAAGTTCATTACACAAATTACGGATCTGAAAGGTGAGATCTGACATTTTTAATATGTGACTTAAAACTATGAGTGCCTGAAGCCTTCTTAATGTTGGTGCCGGTGGTGAGGCAAATTTGTTGCTGCTTCATGCTGCACCATCCCCTGAATTGTAATCCAGCAAAATATCCCATGATAAGTATAGTTCCTCATTGGTCTTCCATTTGAATTGTCACTTAACCATATCACATACTGCTTCAAGTTGCTTCAGAGAGGAGTTTGAATTTTTTTGGTAGGAGAAACAGATCTTTTGATCCCTTTTATCAGGGCCTATCCAGCTTCTGCCCAGGGCCTATCCAGCTTCAAAAGATGGCACTACTTGTTTTTGTTGTAGGTCTCATTTTTTAATGGGGGACCTTCATACAGTCTATATTCATTTTCTCAATATTCCTAGAAGACCCACTCTCAATATTGTTTAGCATAATACATATTGCTCAACAGTTCATATCTAAAAATTATCAAAGTTTTGGTTGCACTGTTCATGCCAATAGATTGGGTTTATAATAATTATTCTAGAAATGAGTATCATCTGACAATAGAGTCTTGGTGTGATAGTAAAATCTATTGTGGATGGGTTTGATAGTTAAAGAGAGGTGATATTCGACATCATTTTTGTTTTTCGATGATGATTTGCCTTAATTGGATGCTCTGACCCCGTATTTACAGGGGAAGATTTCATAATTCAACTAGAAGAGGAGCAAGGAAGACTTCCTACAAAGGTGAACCCCCTTACACTTATTTATTCACTGTGATGTATTATCTTGTTTTGTATTATGTTCGAAGTATTCTCCTTATGCTGGGATTATATTTGCATTTGATTTTAATCTCCATCAAGAATATTCTATTGTGGTCCTGGTAGCATTTTTGCGGAATGAATTAAGTTCTTTGCTGGCATTCTCTCAGGTATTGTTCTGATAGGAGAAATTGGAGGAACTGTAGAGGAGGAGGATGCTGCATTTATTAAGGTATATACATATATATCCTATAAGCTGCTTCAAATTGAACAAGATATTGTGAGTTATGAACACTAGGTCTAGGTTGTATGATATACCCATGATTCTAAATATCCTGTTCTTGTGGGAAGCTGAAAATTTCCTCCTTGTGTAATCTGTATTAACTTATTTCTTATATTGGGCATCAACCAGGATGGGAAGGTTGTAGAGTGGAGAATCATGTGCCGAAGAATCAACACCAATCTTGAAATTAGTAAAGACCAACAAACCAATTGTGTGCTGTTAAGTTCCACTGGAGGACAACTTACATTGCTGAGGGTAGAAAAAATATTCTCTGCCATTTTGATTTTTTCAAATGCATTTGAAGAATGAAAAGCCATGAGAAGAACTTCCAAATGAAATAGGGATGTCTCTTTCTAACATTTCCCTGACTTGCTCAACAGGACGAACCCATCATAGTCACCATACCAATGCTGCATCCTCAGTTCGATCATGAAGAGATGCTACAGGAGTCATTCATCCAACCGATTGGCACACATAAAACTGTCTTTTAGAGTTGCCACCACAGGAAATCACTACATGATATGCTCAGAATATGCCCATATTTGGAGACAAGTCTTCTTAGTGCTGTCTTTATGCCCAGATCATGGAAATTTACTACCACTTGGAGGTGAACGTATGCACAGGTCTAATAGGCTGGGTGTTTTAGGCAAAACTGTGGTCAGAAATTACTTTCCAGGTCTTGAAAAATACCCTCGATGCTGCTGCAAGCAAAAAGTAATGCCAAAACAAGTTCTGGAAAATGAGGAAATGACTTGTGTATTCATCATCAAAACCCTTAACAGTGCCCAAAAATTCTGAACTCAATGGTTAGCATACCCAGAGTATAGTATAGTGAGGAGTCTGTTGACGAACGATTAATTACAGCCTCTCCTAATGTAATGGTAGAAATAGGCTGAGATACTTGCTCCTCTCTTTAATCTATGAGAGAGACCGAATTGGCAGTGAAGCTTGTCATATACGACTTCGTCATGTTCTAAGCCTAATCATGATCTCACTGTAATACAGTATCCTACTTAAGCATCATGGTTATTCACATAAGTAATTATACTACTATTGACTCGTATGTAATATTAATTATTATGTACTTTATTCAAAGCAGAACACATACGTATTAGTAACACTGTAAGCTCACTTCTTGTATAAGCTCTTCTCTTACTAGTATTTATTATGCAAAAGAGCTATGATTAATGTATAGGGATTGAACCTATAAGCTCAACTATGTGATTAAGGGAGGTAATACCATTGAGTTAACCAAATAACTAGAGAACTAGTATCGACATGAAAATTATTTAAAAAAAAAAAATTAACTACCGTCGCTTATCCAACGACCATTTTGTCGTTTAACTGACGGCATGAAGGTTATTTTCTTTAAAAAATTTCACTACCGTCGAAGAAATGTTGTTGCTTAACCGACGCTTTACATTTAACCGATGGTAAACTGAGGTGTCACTTAACTGATGGATTGGAAATCTGTCGGATAACCGACGATAGGCCACTGACGCTTAAAAAAAATCATAGTGTCGTACATGCGACAGGAAAGTGTCGAACATCTGACAATACTGCCGTCAGATTTTTGGTCGAAATGTAGTAGTGGAAGCACACTTGGTTCAATCATCTTCATAAAAACCGCTTTGCATCAAGCATTTGACATGAATTATCTAGGCCTACTAAGGAAATTTCTTGGATTGGAAATCACTCAAGATCATGGTGGGATAATGATTAGACAATCAAAGTATGTTTCATACATTCTAATTAAGTTTAGTATGGATTATTGTAATGCTTCACCTTTCCCATTCCTATCAAGAATCAGTCTCGAGGAAGCAAATTCTACACCAGAGGTGGATTCCACTATCTATAGGCAATTGATTGGAAGCCTTCTATACTTGACACATTCAAGGCCTGATATTTTTTATGTCGTGAGTGATGTATAAAGGTACATGCAGCAGCATCATGAAATTCATTCAAGGGAATCCAAGAGTATTCTACAATACGTTCATGGTACTAGAAACTATGGCATCCACTATGCTGCAGATTCTGATCTAGACTTGTTGGTATTCACATATTCAGATTGGGTTGGAGATAGCCTTGATTGAAAGTCTAACTCTAGCTATGTTTTCATATTTGGTGGTGGGAATATTTGTTGGTCAAGCAAAAAGAAGGCCACCATTGCATGATCTTCAGTAGAGGAAGAGAACAGGGGAGCGATCAATGCATGCATTCAGAAAGTTTGGTTGCAAGGTATTCTAGCATTGTTTGACATTGGTAGTACTACTTCGACTGTCATCTTTTGTGACAATCAAAGTTCTATCAAGATATCGATTGATCTGATTTAGAGATAGAGAACCAAAAACATTGATATCCACATGCACTACATTAGAGAGATTGTGCATGATAGGACAATTGTTTTGCAATATTTCCCCAGAGATGAGCAAATTACAAACATTTTCACTGAACTTAACTGAGAAGAAGTTCTCTTACCTCCATTCATTATTGGGGGTGAGTTCCATCATTGTGAAAACATATTAGTTATTTAGTGTTTATTTTGATGGGGGTTTTCTTTCCCACGAGGTTTCTCCTCTTTTCCTCACTTAGTTACTTTTTAGCATATTAGAATTATTTTTGTAAAGGGTGACCTATGGCCTTTGTTGTCAGGACCCTAGTATTTACTCCTCCACATGAGATTAGCTTAAGGTGGGGTTTTGGATTCATTATCCAACCACACATTATTATATTGCTTATTTGGCCTAATTTACCACTTATCCTAAGTTTCTAACTCAAACATGTGACTACATCATCAACTAGATCTCCTCCTTCAATCACGGAGCCTAACTGGGTCTTCTCCTTCAATCAAGGAGCCTAACTGAGTCTCCTCCTTCAATATAGGAGCAAATATGGGTTTATCTGCATGACATATGCACCCTAATTAGTTAACTAAAGGTTGTTTCACCTACCTTTCAGTTAAATTGAAGCTGTAAAGGCACCTTCCTCATCAATTGGCCTATTTTTGGTTAATTTTAGTTAACTGGAGTGATTAAAGGTGCCTCCACCTAATTTTGGTGATTCAGTTCAATGTAGTTTAGTTCAACTCACCTAGATAAAGTTGGATAGGTACCCTCACCTACTTGTTGGCATGCAGCTGAGTTTTATTTAGGTAGACTCAGTTTAAACTACCTCCGAGTTAGTTAGATTCAATTATGTTGGAGTTAAGTGGTTAACTGATGTGCCGATTGGTGTCTAACTGACAGCTAAGCCCCTCTCATGCACTCAATTCCAATTACCTCTCATGGATTCAAATTTTTTGGCTATTCATTCCATTGTATTACATTGTAACTTTTTTTATTTTTGATTAATGAAAGGATAATATACAGCTACAACTCTACTGATGCCCTTCCAGTACAAGGTATTTTTACAAGTCCTATAGTTTATGACAAGGTGTTTATTTATAATGTTAACCAGGTTAAAGATTCTTTTACAATAAGTTAGTACCCATTACATGGTTTATAAAATATAAATGCAAACCCTAGTTTATGCGAAGATTACCTCCGAACATTCTTCTTTATGATTATAATATGCATCTTATAATGAAAAGATATTGATTTATTTGCATAATTTTTTAACCAAAGTTTTAATAAAACTATTTTGTGTGCAGGCTACTCCATTGAGTCTCAAACTATAATGCAAAACCCACAACTTGAAAATATATTTAATGCCATGTGGTAGATGATTATTGGTTATGGTTTTGACTTTGGTACTTCACCATATAAGTCTCCCTAAACCCTCAAATTTTGAATTTGTCCTATCTTTTACTACTGTTGTAGAGAGGGAGAGTTGTAGGTTCACGGACGCATAGGCCTTGATGCCACTCCTTATATCTGCCTCTACATTTCTTCTAAGTGTGAGTTCTTCCTTACCATCATTTTACTCTACACGTGAGGCATCTGTCACAGTTTCTTTGCCTCTGCGAGGGCTTCCCTTCGTGCACTGGTCCAATGGTGAACTCTGTAGTGTGGGATAGATTTCTAGTTCATCGTGGCATGGCCTTGGCTTTTCATTTGAACTTTCTTGTTGAGGTTTCCTTGACAGAGCTTCCTTCATTTGCTTGGGCATCCTCCAGCTTAGGGCTAGGGTTTTTCTTAAGCCACCTTCTATGTGATTGAGGTCAAAAGCTAACCAGGTATAATTTATTTTAAGTTTTAAAACCTTCTGCACTATTTCAAAGTGTTTTATTGTATTCTTTATTTAATATAAGAAAGATCTTAACACCCAAATGGTTTAACTTGTGCAGGCTACCGATTTGGTTGTTTTATGATGGAAACCACCAAAAAACTCCATGCAATAATTGCATGCTTTGTGTCCACCTTGGTAAGCCTCGGTCTTGCCTAAGGTTTCTCCTGCAATGGTCATATGGGGTTTTTGGTTGGTGTTGTTTTGCTTGGTTTGGTTTCTACTTGGTCATGGCTATGATGTAGACTGTTTATTTGGGAAGGCCATAAGGCCGTGACTTTATTAAATTCTTTTGTGACCTGCTCAGTCGTAGCTTGATTCACAGAACTTTTATTTTTCATAGGATTTTTAAGCCGTGACTTCTGTTTGGAATAGGCCATTAGGCCATAACCTAATTGGGAACTGTAGTGGTTTATTTATAAATTATGTTAGGATTTTTAAATTATCGACTTGTATAATGTTAGCCATAAGACTCGATCAATGAGTGGTTAATACTGTTAAATGATAAATACAATTCGTTTTGACAAATGCCCTATGTTATTTTAATATAAGTTGCAGTCTTTTGAAAATTCCAGTTTTTGGATTTTTCGGTGATTACGTTAAAAAAAGAAAATGTAATTTCTTTTAATATTATCATAGGGTTTATTACAGTTTAATTCCATAATTTTTTTTATTTTGTTTAAAAGAGAAAAATGTTCAGACATTTTTTTTTAAACAAAGGGTCTTACTTTATTAGTCTTAGTTATTTATTTGACAAACAGTTTCAATACTGTTTTTGTGAAAAATTATTTAATTTTATATATTTACAAAATAGATAATTGTGTTTATATAAATGAAGAATTTATGCTTTAAGTAATTTTGGGTGAAACTGTATTAACCCTCTTCTTGTAAAAGAGAAGGAAATGAAATTCATATTTGGTAGTTTCTCCAAAATAGGGTTTTGTAAATTTTTTAATTATTTTTAAATATTAACGTAGTTTAATATTTAATTGTAGTGTATTTAAAGTTTGATTCTTACTTGGATTAGTAATTCAATTATCTAAGTGATTACTAACCTTCATTTTACTGTTTTCTTTAAGTTATTCCTGCTTATTTATTTTTCTATTCTTATAATGTTTTTAATTACTATGTATCTTTATAATAATTAGGCTTATAACAAATGACTTATTTACTATGTAAATAAGAGCACAGATTGTGTATATTTTTTTTATTTTTCTTGGGGACAATTTTGTTTATTTTTATAAATATGTACATTGTCTAAGGAAATTTTCTGAAATGGAAAAGCTTTCTTCTGATTAACCCTATAAAACTTGTAGAATCTAAATAAACAAATTATTGCGTACTTCATTTGATTATCTATCATAATTTAGTCTAACCTACTGTACTAGAGTACTACCTTCTTGAAGGTGTGTAAAAATACAGTTAGGTATTTGATCCATCAATAAAATTTGAAGTTACTCTAATCATTTATCCTAATCCATATCTAAACCAGAATTTGTCTATATTTTCATAGTAAAAGATTCCCTTCAATCATTTTAATAACAAATTAGTAGAAACTTAACATAATATTTCCTAAATTCATTCATTCTTGATCCTAAGTGTGCATAGAGAAATTATAAAGAACATGTAGAACCTGGAAATGTTGCAGAGGAGACAACAACTTAAGGAACCCATTCCTCCCAACCAACTACTGGAGATAGTTGAACTGCAAATCTTAGGACCCCTGAGCCTGTCTATTGGTCTACCTGGTTGAAGCATTGGGTGAGAGAAATGGTTTAAAAAACCTTTGCAACTCTACTGAGAAATAAGCAGTAATCTGTTCTCCTTGTATCCGTATGGACTCAACTTAAATCAACTATACTAGTTCAGAACTTTAGCACTTTTCACTCAAACAAAACTTCTACTAGTCCCCTCCATCGAATTTCTTGTGCACTAAATTCACCCAGAATTTTAACAAGTAAAGAATGAGAAACCTCAGCTGAATTCAATGGGAAGTTTTATTAGCATGCATGGGTCTTTTGGGTCAGTTTTCACTTAATGAGCCACCTTCTCTTGTTCCACTTTCTTGGGGAACATGACCACAAAAATAGGGAAGTTTCCTCCTGCAACAACTAGTAGTTTGCGGATGCTACCAAGTGTCAATCTGCTCTCAACCCAGCCTATTCCACCAAGTGACTAGTAAAACACTCATTTAACAGCTTCCTTAAGTTGTTGTCTCATCTTTCATTTATTAAGTAATAAATTATTCAACAATTAAATGCAATTATGCTTGACCCCACTTGGTCATTAATTACAAACTTTATAATAAAATTATACATAATGTCTCTTAAAACATAAAATGTTTTTACAAATTTGGGGTATGTGACATACACACCCCCTTAAATATAACATCGTCCTCGATGTTATTTATTCTTCGTCTTCAGAATTTCCCTATAATAGAATTGGATATGCAGCCCACATATGAATCTCCAATTCCCAGGTGGCTTCTTTTGGACTAAGGTTTTTCCATTGCACCTTCACCTGACCAATGGTGCGATTCTAAAGTAAGATCTACCTCCTTTCAAGGATACAATCTGGTTCCACTAGAAAATATGCTTCTGGTTCCACCTGTGCATCATTCCAATTTATAACATGAGTAGCATCATGTACATATTTTTTTAACACAAAGATATGAAAAACATTATGAACCTTCAAATTTGGTGGTAAAGCCAATTGATATGCCACTTGTTCCATTATGGACAGTATCTCAAAAGGTCCAAAATATCGGGGTGCAAACTTAGCACAACTTTAGAATCTCAAAGAAATAATTTTAGGCCTTACCTTTATAAAAACATGTTCACCCACTTGGAACTCTTTCTGAGTTCGTTTAAGATATGCTTGACTTTTTTGTACATCTTGCGCAACTTTTAAGTTACCTTGCACCTTTTTTACAATTAAATCCATCTCCTTTATTAGTTCAGGTTCTAATACTAACCTATCAACTAGGTTAATCCATGAAATGGGGGTATTTCACTTTATTCCATACAAAATTTCAAATGGGTTGTATCTTGTTGAAGCTTGATAGTGATTGTTGTAAGCAAACTCTACCAGGTGTAAGTAATCTTCCCATTTACCTGGTTGTTCCTTAACATACATTTAGATCATATCTTCCAACACTTGATTCACCCTTTCAATCTTTCCATACATCTGGGGATTAAAAGAGGTATTGAAATTTAAAGTAGTATTTAGGCCTTTAAATAAAGACTTACAGAAATTGCCCGTAAACTTAGGGTCTATGTCTGAAATTATAACTTTCGGTATCCCATGTAAATGAAATATTTGTTTCATGAATATATCAGCAATATTAGCAACCTTGTAAGTGGTCTTTAAAGGTATAAAATGAGCTTCTTTACTAAATTTATCAATGACTACCATTACCGAGTCATTCAGATTCTTATTTCTAGGTAGACCTGTAATAAAATCAAGACTGATTATTTCCCATTTCTAGCTAGGGATAGGTAATGGATGTAGTAAACCAGCTGGATGTTGGTGTTCAGTCTTAACTAGTTAACATTCAAAACACTTGGCAATGTATTCTGCCAGTTCATTCTTCATGTTTGGCCAAAAATAATCCTCCTGTAACATGGTTATAGTATTATGATAACCAGGATGTCCTGAGTAAGGAGTCTTATGAATTTCATTTAAAATAATTAGCTTAATATTAGGTAGATTATGTATATACAACCTGTTTTTATATAGTAATAATCCCTTTTCGTTTAGACTATACCCCATACTTAAACTTTTAGTTAAATTTTTATGTTACTTTTGCTTGTAATTTCTGATAATTTTCATCCAATTTCACTCCTTCCTCTGGTTGTTCTTCTAAATCTATTTTATAAGTGCTGATTGCTGCTGCAAAATTTAGTCTTACATTTATACTTGATGTATGCATCAGTAACCTTATTTTCTTTTCATGCGTCAGTGCATACTACAAATTCTTTATTAGGATCAACAATTCTTAAGATTGGTGCAGTAGTTAGTAATGTTTTTAACTTTTTAAAACTTTCTTCACCCTTTTGATTCCACTCTAATTTCTTCCCTTTCTTCTATAAAGAAGTTATGGGATTTATAATTCTTGAGAACCCTTCAATGAATCTTCGATAGTTTCCAGTAATCCCTTTGAATGGTCGTACGTCAGTCACATCTTTTGGGACTATCCATTCTTCAATTGATTTTATCTTTTCTGGAACAATTGAGATCCCTTCTTTAGTTACTACATGGCCCAAGTACTGTATTTTATCCTTAAAGAAATCACACTTACTAAATTTAGCATAAAGCTGACGTTCTCGCAATTCTTGTAAAACAATTTTTAAGTGCTCGTCGTGTTCTTCTTTGGACTTATGATAAATTAGAACGTCGTCAATGAATACCACCACAAATTTATCAAGTTACTTATGCAATACATTATTCATTAAGCACATGAAGACAGTGGGGGAATTAGTAAGCCCAAATGGCATAACAACAAACTCATAGTGACCATATCTGGTCCTAAAAGTTATTTTAAAAATGTCTTCATCTTTTATTAGGACCTGGTGATAACCAGATCGTAAATCAATATTTAAAAATACAGTTTCTCCACACAGTTGATCAAATAGATCATCTATGTAGGGAAACAGATATCTATTCTTAATGGTCATTTTATTAAGTTGACGGTAATCAATGCATAAGCGTAGAGTACCGTCCTTCTTTTTAACAAAAATAATAGGTGCTCCCCGAGGAGACACATTGGGTCTGATATACTTTTTATCAATAAGATCCTTTAACTGTGATTTAATTCATTTAGTTCCAATACATTCATCTAATAAGGGGCTTTCGAGCTGGGCACTGCACCAGGTACCAACTCAATAGTGAATTCTAACACCCTTTTCGGAGGCAGTCCCAGAATTTATTTCAGAAATACATCCGAATACCCCCTTAGGATTGGAATATCTTCCAATTTTAGTTTATCTTCATTATTGGTATGTTCTTCATTAATTATAGTTACAACAAAGGATTTACAGCCCTTCCAAACATCTCTCTTTAATTGCAAAGCAGAGATTTGTCTGATAGTTGTTTTCCTAGGGATTCCTGTTATGGTTACTATTTCTACTTCATTATTTATGAAAGTAAAAGTTTTATTGAAATGACTGAGAACTACTCTATGTTGTTCTAACTAGTACATACTAATTAACATGTCATAAGAGCCTAAAGAAAGTGCATCAATCTTCATATAGGTTTCAAACTAATCCATACTTACAGTGCAATCTTTTACAAAACTAATCACTTTTCTTTTTGCTCCAATAGCTAGTTGAACTAACCATGACTTTACAAAATTTTCTACTGATAACTTTTATTTTTCTACTAAATCAGGAGAAATATAACTCAGGCTATCCCCTGGGTCAATTAAGATAGAATAGGTGTTTGATTTAGCTTACCTTCTACTTCCACCATGGAAGTTTGATAATCTTCCTTCCTGTTTTCCAATTCTGCGTTGATCCTGGGCATTGTCCTTGCTAAGTCACCAACAATCATCTCCTCCTACACCGTATGTATGTTGCTGACGATATTCTTTCGATTAGGGAAGAATGATGCAGAATGAGGTTCATTGCACTCCCAACACTTTACTCATTCTTTACGTTCATTATTCTTAATGTAATTGTTGTGATTATTAGCAGGTTTTTTATTTCTAGAGCCATTAGGGTTTAACTGTGAATTACCTTTATTTCCTTGGAAATTATTATTAGGAAAATTACATCTGTTATTATTCCTAAAATTGTGGTTAGGTACGAAACTCTTCTTCTTTTATTCAAAATTATTAGATCTCTTATCCTTCCAGTTTGACATGCTTTCCTTTTTGCGGTTCTGCTCATAGAAAAATATTTCCTTTCGCATAGTCTCATCTATGGTTTTTGTATTATCATATTCAATTCTATCTTTTATGTGAAAAGGTAAACAACTTAGAAACCACTGTACCTTGGGCTTATCATCCACAATTTAAGGCACATAACGTAGAAAAATTAAAAATTTACTGTTTAATTCTTTCATGTTCATAGTTCCAAGCTTCAGTTCATAAAATTCCTTAGCTCGCTCTTCGTAGTATTGTTCTAACAAAAAATTCTTTTTAAAGTATTTCTTAAAGGTACTTCAGTTAATGTTCTTTTCACTAATACCTTTTACTCATTTTAAATCCTGCCACCAAATATCTGCCTTCCCAGTTAAGTTGTAAATAGCCATCCTTTCTTTTAGCTTGTTAGAGTAATTATAAATTTGGAAATACTTCTTCATTCCATACAACCATGATTCAGCTTCTTCTCCTTTCTCAGTTTCATGATTGAAAGTGGGCGGTTTTATATTCTTAAATTCTCCTGAAATTTCTTCATAAGTCTTAAATTTTATTTTTCTTGAATGGTAATTATCTTCACTACTATCACTAGTGTACTGATGATTCTCCCTATGTGAGTCTCCATAAATTTCAGAGGACGAGCTACTTTCAATTTTAGACAGTTCATACTTTTTACTTTTGTGTTGGTAGGACATATCTTTAGATCCCAACTATTTATGTTTTTCTTCATTTTGAAAATTTTCCATCAGTATTTGGTTCAGCTCTTCTTCAGCTCTCAGAATTCTTTCATTTTATTTTTTTAACTGTTTCCATATCAGTTCTTAATTCTTTAACGTTTTGTAATGATTTCGAAGAATTGTTAGTTACTTCTTCCTGAAATGGTTCTCTTATAGAATTACTTTGTTCATTAAACATGGACTCTTCATCTGCATATTCCTCAAGTCTTTCCATACTTACATTTTTAGCTCAGAAATTTTTTCTAGAAATAATATTTCAAAAAGAAAAATAATAATCAATATGCATGCATTTAATTTACTGTTTCTCTATGCAGGTTGAGCCGCATTCAGGCCTAGTGTCTGAACGTGTGCTCTGATACCACATGTAATACTCCAAAAATTCGTAAAAATTTAAAATTTTTCCTTTGACATTAAATGTTTACAATCGTCACTTCAAAGGGACATTTAACTATTAACAGTTAACATAATCAAGCTTAAACTAGAACTACTTCCTTTATTAAATTCTAGATATGCATACTTAAATATTTTCTTTCATAAATCATTATTAAAGCTTGATTTAGCAAGTTAAGATTTGGAACAACATGAGCTGAAACATCTATTTAATTACTAAGTGCTAAGTTTGCTTTACTCTTTGTGAATATGAAGGAACTTTATTTAAGTCCGAGGCTTACTTAGATTTTTAACTAATGGAGTGAAGTGATGCTTCTTTTACAGGTAAAACATTTTGTTTACCTGTTTCTGGATCAATATTATTATCTCAAATAGCATAAAATAAAATTATAGTATATTTTTTTAATTTACATCTTTGATTAAAGTAAAAGAGGTATCATCGAAACTGTATATTTGCGTTTTAATTAATTTCTTGTAAGCATAAGTAATTGGAAATCTAAACATAAATCCAATTTTTTTCTACCTAACTTCGACTATAATTGGTACATAAAACTTTCATTTATTTACTATCAATTTAGGTCATGTATACCACTCTAGAGAAAAATAATTTATATACCAGTTCATTTGATTCCTTATTACTTGTTACTAGTGATAGTTCATATGTATTTGTCTCAACAATATTCAAATGTTAAGTAAACTAGGAAAACCTAAATCTAGGTATAGTCATAAGGTATAATGATTGCCATTCATACATGAAACTAGAGACTTAGTGCAGAAGACAGTCTACTAACTGTTTAAGTACTTACCAGGTAGAAATGCAATGATAAGAACATTATACCGTTAAAAAATAGTATTACTGCTTTGTGTAAAGAATGGAAAGATCATTTCCTACAAAATCTATCCAACCTAGCCTTCGCCTGATCTTCATCTCATAAGGAGATATGAAAAACATTATTACCCTATAACAAAACTAAGTTTTTAATACTTATACTAACGATCAAGCTATGAATATTTCTATACTTTTAATCTTACACATATAAGTGTTTTTAACCAATGTATTGTCATAGGTTTTCTACCAGGTATTTCTACAAGTCCTATAGTTTATGACAAGGTGTTTATTTATAATGTTAACCAGGTTAAAGATTATTTTACAATAAGTTAGTACTTATTCTATAAAACATAAATGAAAACCCTAGTTTATGCGAATATTACCTCCCAACATTCTTCTTTATGATTATAATATGAATATTATAACGAAAAGATATTGATTTATTTGCATAAGTTTTTAACCAAATTTTTTATAAAACAATTTTGTGTGCAGGCTGCTCCATTGGGTCTCGAACTATAATGAACAACCCACAACTTGAAAATATATTTAACTCCATGCGGTAGAATATTATTGGTTAGGGTTTTGACTTTGGGACTTCACCATATAATTCTCCCTAAACCCTAATATTTCTCATTTGTCTTATCTTTTACTACTAATGTGGAGAGGGAGAGACGCAGGCTCATGGTCGCATAGGACTTGATGACACTCCTTATCTCTACCTGTACATTTCTTCGATGTGTGAGTTCCTCCTTACCATCACTTTACTCTATGCATGAGGTGACTATTGCTATTTATTTGCCTCTGCAAGGGCTTCCCTTCATGCACTGATGTAGTGGTGAACTTTGTAGTGTGGGCTCGATTTCTGGTTCATCGTGGCATGGCCTTGGCTTCTGATTTAAACAAGGTTTCCTTGACAAATCTTCATTTGTTTGCTCAGGCATACTCCAGCTTGGGGCTAGGGTTTTGTTTAAGCCACCTTCTATGCGGCTGAGGTTAAAAACTAACCAAGTATAATGTATTTTATGTTTTAAAACCTTCTACACTATTTCGAAGTGTTTATTGTCTTTGTTATTTGAATTTAATAAAGAGCTTAACACCCAAATGTTTTAACTTGTGCAGGCTACTGGTTTGGCTTCTATATGCTGGAAACCACCGAAAAACTCCATGCAAAGATTCCATGCTCCATTTCCACCCTGGTAAGCCTCGGTCTTTCCTGAGGTTTCTCCTGCAATGGTTGTATGGGGTTTTTGGTTGGTGCTATTTCTCTTGGTTTGGTTTCTACTTGGCTGTGGCTATGATGTATACTATTTATTTGGGAAGGCCATAAGGCTGTGACTTGATGAAATTCTTATGTGGCCTTCTCAGCCGTAGCTTGATTTACATAAGTTGTATTTTGGGTTGGCTTTTTAAGTTGCGACTTCTATTTGAAATAGGCCATTAGGTCGTAACCTAATTGAGAATTGTAGTGGTTTATTTATAAATTAAGTTAGGGTTTTTAAATTATCGACTTGTATAATGTTAGCCATAAGAATCGATCAATGAGTGGTTAATACTGTTAAATGATAAAGACAGTTCGTTTTGACAAATGTCCCGTGTTATTTTAATATAATTTGCAGTCTTTTCAAAATTCTTGTTTTTGGATTCTTTAGTGATTATGTTGACAAAAGAAAATGTAATTTCTTTTAATATTATTATAGGGTTTATTATAGTGTAATTCCATAATTTTTCGATTTTGTTTAAAAGAGAACAATGTTAACAGAGTTGGTTTTTTTAAAACAGAGTTAGAGTTTTCTGTTAGTAAAAACAATTATTCCAGGAAATAATTAAAAGAAGGGTTGATTAATACAACCTAAGTTTTTACTATGTACTTGGGTTGGAAGATTTAAAAGGTCTTCTTAATTAGTCTTAGCTATTTATTTGACAAACAGTTTCAATACTGTTTCTGTGAAAAATTATTTAATTTTATATATTTATAAAATAGATAATTGTGTTTATATAATGAAGAATTTATGCTTTAAGTAATTTTGGGTGAAATAGTATATTAACCCTCTTCTAGTAAAAGAGAAGGAAATGAAAGTCATATTTGACATTTTCTCGAAAATAGGGTTTTGTAAATTTTTTAATTATTTTTAAATCTTTCTGTAGTTTAATATTTAATTGTAATGTATTTAAATTTTGATTCTTACTTAGATTAGTAATGCAATTATCTAAGTGATTACTAACCTTCATTTTACTGTTTTCTTTAAGTTATTCTTGCTTATTTATTTTTCTGTTCTTATAATTTTTTTAATTACTATGTATATATATAATAATCAGGCTTATAACAAATGACTTATTTACTATGTAAATAAGAGCACATACTCTGTATATTTTGTTTATTTTTCTTGGAGACTGTTTTGTTTATTTTTATAAATATGTACACAAGAAAAAAATTCTGAAATAGAAAAGCTTTCTCTTTTTTAACCCTATAAAACCTCTAGAAGGTAACTAAACACATTCCTGCATACTTCATTTGATAATCTATAAAAAATTAATCTAACCTACTGTACTAGAGTACTACCTTCTTGAAGGTGTAGAAAAATAAAGTTAGGTATTTTATCCATCTGTAAAATTTGAAGTTACTCTAATCATTTATCCTATTCCATATCTAATCTAGAATTTGTCTATATTTTCATAGTAAAATATTCCCTTCAATCATTTTAATAGCAAATGAACAGAAACTTAACATAATATTTCCTAAATTCATTCATTCTTGATCCTAAGTATGCATAGAGAAATTAGAAAGAACATGTAGAACCTGGAAATGTAGCAGAGGAGACAACAACTTAAGGAAGTTGTTCCTCCCAACCAACTCCTAGAGATAGCTAAACTACAAATATCAGGACCCTCGAGCCTGTCTACTGATCCACCTAGTTGAAGCACTGGGTGAGAGAACAAGTTTATAAAACCTCTGCAACTCTACTGAGAAATCAATAGTAATCTATTATTCTTGGAGTAGTATGAACTCATCTTAAATCAGTTGCACTAGTTTAGAACTTCAACACTTTCACTCGAAGAAAACTTCTTCTAGTCCCCTCCATCGATTTTATTGTGCACGAAATTCACCCAGAATTTCATAAGTAAAGAATGGGTAGCCTCAACTGAATTCAATGGGAAGTTTTGTTAGCATGCCTAGGTATTTTGGGTCAGTTTTCACTTAATGATGCATCTTCTCTTGTTCCACTTTCTTGGGTAACATGACCACAAAAATAGGGAAGTTACCTCCTACAATAGCTAGAAGTAGATTGAGGATGCTGCCAAGTGTCAATTGTCTCTCAACCCAGCCTATTCCACCAAGTGACCAATAAAACACTCATTTAACAGCCTCCTTAAGCTGTTGTCTCATCTTTAATTTATTAATTAATAAAATATTTAGCAATTACATGCAATTATCCTTGACCCCACTTGGTCATTAATTACAAATTTTATAATAAAATTATAACATAATGTCTCTTAAAACATAAAATGTTTTTGCAAATTTGGGGTATGTGACATACACACCGCCTTAAATATAACACCATCCTCGATGGTATTTATTCTTCTTCCTCATAATTTCACTGGAACAAATTTGGATATGCAGCCCACATATGACTCTCCAATTCTCAGGTGGCTTCTTCTGCACTAAGGTGCTTCCATTGCACCTTCACCTGACCAATGCTGCGATTCCAAACAAGATCTCCCTCCTTTCCACGATACAATTTGGTTCCACTAGAAAATATCCTTCGGGTTCCACCTGCACATCATTCCAATTTATAACATGAGTAGCATCATGTACATATTTTTTTAACATAGAGATATGAAAAACATTATGAACCTTCAAATTTAGCGGTAAAGCCAATTGATATGCCACCTGTCCCATTCCGGACAATATCCCAAAAGGCCCACAATATCGGGCTGCAACTTAGCACAACTTCCGAATCTTAAAGAAATATTTTCAGGCCTTACCTTGATAAAGACATGTTCACCCACTTGTAAATCTTTCTGAGCTCGTTTAAGATCTGCTTGACTTTTCTATCTGTCTTGCGCAACTTGTAAGTTACTTTGCACCTATTTTACAATTAACTCCATATCCTTTAGTAGTTCAGGTCCTAATACTAACCTGTCAATTGGGTTACTCCATGAGATGGGGGTATTGCACTTTCTTCCATACAAAATTTCCAATGGGATGTATCTTGTTGAAGCTTGATAGTGATTGTTGTAAGCAAACTCTACCAGGTGTAAGTAATCTTCCCATTTACCTGGTTGTTCCTTAAGATACATTTTGAGCATATCTTCCAACACTTGATTCACCCTTTCAGTCTTTCAATACGTCTGGGATGGAAAGAGGTACTAAAATTTAAATTAGTATTCAGGCCTTTAAATAAAGACTTCCAGAAATTGCCCGTAAACTTAGGGTCTCCGTCTGAAATTATAACTTTCGGTATCCCATGTAAATGAAATATTTCTTTTCATGAATATATCAGCAATATTAGCAGCCTTGTAGGTGGTATTTACAAGTATAAAATGATCTGCTTTACTAATTTTATCAATGACTACCATTATCGAGTCATTCAGATTCGGATTTCTAGGTAGACCTGTAATAAAATCAAGACTGATTATTTCCCATTTCCATCTAGGTATAGGTAGTGGCTGTAGTAAACCAGTTGGATGCTGGTGTTGAGTCTGAACTTGTTGACATTCAAAACACTTGGAAATGTATTCTTCTAGTTCATTCTTCATGTTTGGCCAAAAATAATCCTCTTGTAACATGGTTATAGTCTTCTAATAACTAGGATGACCTGAGTAAGGAGTCTTATGAATTTCATTTAAAATAATTAGCTTAATATTAGGTATATTAGGTATATACAACCTATTTTTAGATAGTAATAATCCATTTTCATTTAGAATATACCCTGTACTTAAACTTTCAGTTAAATTTTATGTTACTTTTGCTTGTAATTTCTGATAATTTTCATCCAATTTCACTCCTTCTTCTAGCTGTTCTTGTAAATATGTTTTATAAGTGCTGATTGCTTCTACAAAATTTAGTATTACATTTATACTTAAAGCATCAGCAACCTTATTTTCTTTTCCCTTAATATGTTGGATTTCAAAATCGTACTCGCTAATGAATGCTAGCCACCTAGCTTTCCTTGCGTTTAAGTTAGGTTGATCCAACAAATATTTTAATCCTTTATTATCTATCATTAACACAAATTTTCTTCCAATTAAGTGATGGCTCCACATCTTCAAATCATGTATAACAACAACCAACTCTAAATCATAGGTTGTGTAGTTTTTCTCAGGAATTTTAAGCTTCCTAGACTCATATGCAATTACATGTCCTTCTTGAGTTAAAACTCCAACTAGACCGTCGTTGCATGCATCAGTGCATACTACAAAGTCTTTACTAGGATCAACAATTCTTAATATTGGTGCAATAGTTAGTAATGTTTTTAACTTTTTAAAACTTTCTTCACACTTTTGATTCCACTCGAATTTCTTCCCTTTCTTCTTTAAAAAAGTTATCGGATTTGTAATTCTTGAGAACCCTCAATGAATCTTCGATAGTGTTGAGGACTAAAAAATCACAGGTAACAACAGTAGGGATTCTCCCTAATAATGTTCCCAATTAGCTCGTTATTGTTTGGTATGGGGAATCCGTCCGGTTTACGGTCCGACTACCGTAAGTCAAGTAACAATTAAAGTGTTTTACCGGTTACGGCCCGGTCCATCGTGTATATTTTTAGTTTTTTTTATGATTAGGGTATTTGTTGTGTAAGTGCCTAACCAAAATACAGATGATAGAGATAATGAGGAAGGTCACAATGTGATGCGTAGGTTCTTACCTCCTGTCTTACCTCTCTCACTTCTAAATAACAAACAACAAGAAACTAACTAAGACTTACTAACCTATCCCTAGGGAGAAAAACTATCATTAATGGTGAGTAATGTACTATAGTGCATGTAGAAAGAAAAATCACAGATAGTTGTTAATCTTTAAAAACACATTAACATCAATAGAAATATAAACAACAAGATAGCTTATTGTTAATTAAAATCCTCATTACTCAATCTAGAAATTTCGCAAAATAAACTAGAGTACATTCATAACATGAAAAGAAATTCAATGAGTTAGAATGATCTCACAGTTAATGGAAACAAGCTGAAAAAAAAATAGTTCATATTCAACTGGCCCATAGAAAACATTCAAAAAATCCACAGAACTTTCTCCAGCAGAAACATATGACTCTTTATTGTAAAATGAAATAGTTCTTGTTACATTACTTTCTCAAGATAGTCTAGAAAAAAGGTCCCCTTACTATCTAAAATTCTCCTATATTTATACAAAAAAGACAAAACTCTTGGGATGCCCCTCATTGCTTCTTGAGCTTCCCCAACCTTTCATTTTCGAAAATTTTGTCCCATAGCTTGTGCACATAATTTATACAATATATTACATTTTAAATCAATATTTCCAAAACACTTTATGAGGAAGTGCCATCTTGCTCACTGATGAACTTCTTCCATGCATGAGCATTTGCTATGATGCCTTCAAACCCGAAAGGCTCAAGAAATCAAATATTAATTTTGTATTTAGCATCTTGGGTCTTTACCCCCTCTATCCTTGAAGGACTTAGGTGCAATTGGTATTCTAATAGATGTATGCTCATTGCTGCATGTGCTACCACATTTTTCAATATCCATTCATCTAGGTCCTTGACCTACTGGATTTCTTGCTCATCTTCTTGATACCTATCCTGTAGATGTTTTAGAAACAATTCATGCTCCAGTAGCACATCCAATCTCTTTTTTGTAAAAGTCTGACATCGATTGTATGTGGAGAGCACTCTCCTGCAATATTCAGCACATGCTTCCTTTGTATTTTTCATTGTTTTCTTAAACTCTTCTGCTACATTAATCACAAATTCCAGTAACTCATACTCCTATTTTAAATTTTTCTGATCCTTTATTGCTAGCTCTGTAGGAGATTCCTTATTTGTTTCTACCTAGACCATTCTTCCTTTTAGAATCTCCAAAATATCTTGAGTCCTATCCAAAAAGTATGAAGTGGTGTCTATAATTTCTTCTAGTCTGGTGTCTATATGCAAAATTTTACACCTTTCATATTCTATCCTTATCTATATTTGATGGATCTTGTTTCTTTGAATCAGAACATGCTCTTTCAAATGCTGGATGTTGGTTTTCTACTCCATAACATCCTTAAGTGATGCGGTCAATGAATTGTTCTTCTCTTCTAAGGCTTCCACCTGCATCGGATACTACTTCTCCTTTTCCTTTGTAGTAGCCTTCTCCATTTCTAACTAAGTAACCATGCTCTCCAACTTGTTCTTCTCTGCACTTAAATTCTCATATGATAACTGAATATCATCCTTTTCAGTCTTTAACATCTAATGCTCTAGCTATAGCTTTTGTAATTCAAGTAAGGTAACTTGAGCACTCTTCTCTATGTTCTCTGTAGATATTTCTAGAGCATTCTTATCTCCTTGTAGAGTTTGGCATTCTGTTCTTTAATTCTTGACTTCGCCCATCATATGTTCATACTTTATTTTTAGCTTTTGACTCTCATCTCTTTCCTTCTTTAAAGTTTCTTTCAATTTGCCCGCATTCTTTGGTGATTGCTCTAGATCAGTCATGAGCCTGTCCACATTGTCTTCAGTTTCCAGGGTTAAAGCTACCCTAGCTCTTGCTATCAACCATGGATCTTTATGCATACCATGACATACCAATGTTTTATCTATCACCATTTTTCCTAGATGTCCCCTAGTATCGACCTTCTTCTCAATTCTTTTAACGATTCTTTGCTTTTCTTTGTCATAAAAAATGGTACTAAAATTAGGAACCTCCTCCCCTTCAGTAGGCATGAAAGGGATCAAATTTATCTCAGAAAATGATGCTTTTCCTAATATGCTGCTAGAAGATGCAGCAGGTTCTGAGAGATCAGGATCATATTGTCCTTGCTCTTGATCTATTTGGTCTTGTACTCCTTGTGTATCAACTTGCTCTGTAGTCTTTTGATCCTTTTGGGATCTTGTTAGTCTCAAACCCTCACTTTATTCTTGTTTTCAGCTTCTTCTTTTCTTTTTCTTTCTTCTTCTTCCTTCCTAGCTGCTTCCTTTGCAGCTCGCTTCTTTTCTTCCTCTTCAGTTCTTAACTAGCTTTCTGCTTCCTGTGCTAATATTCTAGCATCTTCTTCTCTCTTCTTTGCCTCTTCAGCTTCCAATTTCTTATCCTTTTCTGAAGTTTTCCTTTTCCACCCATAGTATTTATCTTTTGCTTGAATCTCTTCCTGAGGGAGGTTATGTTCTTTACATTTCGAAATGTCTCCTCATCTTTATCCCAAAAATCACTATATTCAAAATGAATTCCTGCTTCTTTGCAATAGTCAACTACTTTGTTGTGGGAGTCACTCCTATGAAAATTCATTTCACCAAAACGAAAATATTCCAGCTCCTTAACAATTTCTGCTTCCTGCTTTACCCTTGAAAACTTATAGCTTCCAAGTAAGAAAGGTACTACATGATATGTTTCCTTCATATGTTCAAATCAAAAATTGCCTACACCATCAATATATAGTTGTCTAACTACCTCCTTGTGGAGTACATAATCTGTGGCATATTTCGGGAGTAGGGAAGGAGCTCTGGAGCCACCATACATCCTTACATATAACCCATCCTCTATCAAATAATAATCTCCAAAATCCCATATGACTTTAAATTCCTCTTCAGACATGCAATTACATTCAGTCAAGAAAATGAGGGTATATAAGGGCATAATGAAATGCTCGCAAATTTCCCTATAATAACTATCCACAACAATTTATAGTGTGCGTACACTGGGGTTCTGTCCTTCTTCCAGTTACATCTCAAAGAAGGAAAAGACTGAGTGCACAATATGCAATCAATCAGGATAGAGCTCATATAAAATTTTGATTTCTTTTGAGATACCCCTCCGAAGGCTGCTGATATACATGCAGAGAGGTTGTTTGATACTATATTTTCCTAGTTAAAGATGGTTCCTTGGGTAGCCACAAAGAAAATGATTGGTATCCAACCTATCTTGAAGCTCTTTCCATGTGCTCTACCAAAAATCCTATTGAGCATCAATGCAATAAACCTATAGGGAGCACAGAGAGTAGAGGTGTTCAAAAATTTTTCCCTGGTATAATCATTCTCTTTACAGTCTCCACCAGGTCCATAGCTATCTCCTTCAACCAAATTTCTGTCAAATAAACTTGGGGTGAGGATAGATGATAAGCCATATAGACATATGCAGGGCTATATGCAGCATAGCCTTGCTTAGCAGTGTTCTCTAGAATCATTGTCATCACATCTACCATGGGTAGAATCCAGCCTATTACTTCTAAATAAGGAAATAACTCGAGCCTCGTAGCTACTTTCATTAGGGATGACTTCTTAATGTGGCATAGATCGTCAGTTCCTCAAAACTGGCATCAGGTACATTCTAATTTGTGATCATTCTATAGATTTCTCCCCACTTGTAGTCTGGTTCAACTCCAGTAGTGGCTTTGGTATCTTCGTAGATGAACTTTACTTTGGTGATGATTTCTACTTCAGTCTCTCCTTCAACCATAGGAGCTTTCTTCTTTTGTCTCTTTGACATGTGTTCATTATAAAAATCACCCTATCACAGTCAAATCATGTCCTTAGACTAACTGAGCTTTTAGAAATTTTTTAAACAATAAACAAGAAAATATATCAATTTATTTACCTCCTTAACATGCATGCTAAAAAATAAGTTAAGCACAGTCTTCTATGAATGAAATATTTAACAAGAAAAAATGTTGCAAGCTGCTTCCTAAAATTTCCTAAACTCCACCATCTCAAAACCTCAATTAATCAAACAATCCTCTGCCTCACATAGGTACTTATCAGACTAATCCTACCGCTGGTTCTCAACACCCAACTCAAAAAACACTAAACCCTATGCAACACTCATCCTCGATAAAAAAAATCCTAACCAACCGAAAAGGAAAATCCTCCTGAGTCCCATGGGATAAGATAAATGCAAGAAAAATTGCTTAATGCCCCCTGTCCAACCATGAAAAAACCAAGAAAAAGGTGGTGCAGATAGTAAAACGCTTGTCTGCACTGTGCCTTAACCAGTTGCACCGGTGCAAACACATCCATAATGGTTCAATGGCATACAGACTTAGATTCTCACACTAATGAAACTAAAAATAGCTAAACCTCCTCATCCTCAATGTAAAACATCCATGAAAACCTTAAGGACAAGCATTCCTTTTACGCGAAAAAAAAAACTAACGGCTCAAAAATTAACCAATAAAATCCAAAAACAACAAAACCGTGGTTTACCTACCTGGCAATAGCAATGTAATTGATTGGTTGGAACGAACTTCCATGGGAGTAGAGCAAATGAACCAGGATCTGACAACTAGGTGTGCATGAACAGTGCAAACAATACAAACCAATGCAAACGACGTGTCACAATATGGATAAAACAATATAATACAAGCCCCTTATATATATAACACTTGGTGGGAAACTTTTCGGCGGACAAACCTATCAATGGGAAAAACTTAAATCATTTGAAAGGATACACCGGAGGACTTCCGCAATGACAAGCGCAACTAGAACTACGGTCCCAGAATACATTAAGTTCATCGGACATCAAAAACACTAATCTCTAAGTTTGGAACATCGAAACCGATCTTCCTTTGCAACGTTGGCAAAGTATAGTTATATCATTACGGCTTTCCTTGTTGGAACGGGTATCGAAACACAGAAATCCTAAGCTCTAAAAAGTGAGTGAGAAAAACAAGCTGCTTTTGGAATGTCTCAGCCTTAGTCTCCCGCAACGCCGGTAATGATATACACTAGGACTATGGCTTACTCCAGCCAAACATCCCGATAGAAAAAATCAACATGATTGGATATCAAAACCACTAAGTGTTAAGGTTGAAACATAGAACCCGAGGAGAAGAGAACACAAGCTCTGATGTATCGGTGAGGGAATCTGAAGCTCTTTCAGCAGGCTTGATAGTTTGGCTTTCACAACGTCGAAAAGATAGTCCACTATGCTTCCTATATTGGAAGGATATTCGACTAATCTTTCGACACAGAAAATCACAAAGACCAAGTTTTTTAAAGAAGAAATGGACTTCAGGGAAGCCCTGGTGAAAAAGAAATACTCCTAGGATAGATTTAGTAAAATATAAATAAAAAGGGGGTCCTAAAATTGAAAATTTTAGGGAGAAAAAGTTGCAGCTGCAACAATTGGCGACTATCTGGTGAACACAGATCTCTGAAAAATTTACTCTTTGATCAACAGACTGTTTTGACAATACCAACATGCTAAATTCTTCAAGATATCTGGATTTCCCAAAATGTCAGATGTATGCACTTTAATCATTGATTATAGTCAAAGTTAAGGAACAAGGGAACCAATATTTCAAAGTCTAGATAACTCTTTTGAGGCCGAGAATATGAATTTCGTTTTACCTCTATCTTTGAGTAGTTTCCATCTTAGACACCACAAGATTGTAACATATGGTAAACAAATATATCTGTTTGTTCCTCATTCCCATGCCATTTTGCACTTTTGGTGCTTTTGGACTTTTGTCTTCTTTTGAGTCCTCTCGCCTGCCTCTTTCTGAATTTTAATTCAGGCTCCTCTATCCATAGTGTCCTTTTGTGTGAGAGATATATTTAGCTTTCAATTCACTGATGGAGAAGAACTTTGGCAATCTTATATGTACTAATATGGTTCAATACTTGCTTTGATACATATTTATTTTTTGAGGATATTTTGACTCTTATTTGCATTTTGGCTTTCAATTCATGGCATGGAATTATTTAAATATAATATACTGTTTACCTTGCTTCCTTTCCATGGGTCTTTTGCTGTCACCCCCTAGGAAATTTTTTAGTGTGAGATGAATGGAGCCTTGAAATAGTATTCTGAACATTTTTATCCTGAGTTATTTCACAAGGATTAAGAAGGACTTCAATGTGTTCATAACCATTTAGGAAAACTGCTAAACTTGAAGAAGTTTTTTTTAATATCAAATGAATTAATAGTACACAGTCTTGTAATCAAATATTTTAGTTAACTCATAATTCTGATGAACTCCACGCAACCAAAAGTCGTGCTTCTTTATCAAATATTACAATCAATCAAACTGTAGGTAAACAAACCAAAACCACTAAAAATAAAAACAAACCAAATGTTTATTTTATGAACAAGACAACCAAAATAAAAGATCAAGAAAAATAAGGTTTGAGAGCTAAACCATTTACTAGTAAGTTCTCTTCCCACCCTTGTAAATCTTGGAATTTGTAAGTCGAGGGGCCTAGCTTTGCTCCAATTTGAAAAGGGCCTACCCATAACTGCTGAAAATTAGTGTGTTTTCCCTTTTCATCGTGCAGGTGATCCCACTTAAGAATCAGATCTCCTACTTCGAATTCTTTTTTCCCAGCTTTGTGTTTGTCAAACCAATGCTTCACTATTTCTTGTTGATGCTTAAACCTTTCTTTGGCTTTGGACCTAGACTCTTCTGACTTCAACAGATTATAAATTCTGATTTGTAGAATTTCATTATCAGTACCCCTAGATTCTTGAGCTATTATGGAAGATGGCAACAGAATATTAGGAGGAAGGAAAACTTCTTTTCCATAAACAAGAGTGTATGGTGACACACCTAAGGAATTCTTGGGTGTGACTCTATTAGCCCAGAGAGCATTAGGTAACACTAAATGTCAACTTCTTTGATTTTCTATTATGGTTTTACTTAAAATTCTAATCAGATTTTTGTTTATGGATTCCACCAAACCATTTCATTGTGGGTAATAATTTGTAGAATAATGCAACTTGATTCCTCTTTCATTAGCAAATGCAGATAATCTAATAGAAGAAAAGTAAGCATCATTATCAAAAACCAGGGAAATTGGAACCCCAAACCCGGTCATAATGTGATTCTGTAAGAAATCCATAACTACATCTTCATTTAATTTTTGTAACGGAATAGCCTCGACCCATCTGGTGAAGTAATCGGTTGCTGTTAAAATATACTTAGGCTGCAAGGAAGAATTTGTGTTTATTTCTCCAATAATATCGATTCCCCATTGTTCAAATGGTTCTGATATAATTATTGGTTTTAACGGTCCTACTGGTTTAGCTTGTCTTCCAACACACCTCTAACAAGCATCACATTTTCTAACATGAGCATGAGCATCCTTAAACAGTGTAGGCCAGTAATATCCATCTCTGAGGATCTTATGTGTTGTTGTGTTTCTGGAAAAATGACCTCCAACAGGCCCATCATGCAATTATGCTACGACCTTCTTTGCATCTTCTAGTTCTTTATTAACAGTACTCCATCAATTATCTGATATAAAGTTTATTTTAGACGTAATTTTCTTCTTTGCTTGGGAGTCCAATGTTCTGGCAAATACCCTTCTTGGAGGTAATGGACAAGGTCTCGATACCAGGAGTCTAGAGCTGTAAACAAAGGACAAACATCCACCATATGTAGCTCAGCTTCATTATCCCAGCTGCTTTCTTCATTGTTTTGAACCTAAGTCATTAGTTTACACAATCCTTGTCCTTTAATTATGGATGCTGGTTTGAACTCAAGATCATATTCTTATAAAGCAGTCACCCAGTTGCCTCTTCTTTCTCCTAACTCCTTTTGTACAAAAAGAGATCGTACAGCTGGGTGTGGAACTATTACTTTGGTGCAATTCTTAAGTAAATATGGCCTGAATTGTTTTACCGCTTTAAAAAATGCATAATCTTGTTTTCCAACTACTAGATAATTCAATTTAGCTCCTTGTAGACCAGTTCCCATAAATGATATGGGGTACTCATCTCCCCCATCTTCCTTCTATGTAAGCACAGCTGCTAACGAATCATCGGATGCAAAAGTGTATAGAATAAGATCCTTTTCAAAATTTGGACTTTTGAGTGATGGTGCATGAGCAACAAATGTTTTTATTTTGCTGAATGTGTTCTTCTCCAAATCAGTCCATTTGAATTGTACACTCTATTTAACCATTTGCTGCAAAGGTTTGACGATCTAAGCAAATTTTGGTACGAACCTTCGCACAAAGTTGATTGTGCCCATGAAAGATTGCATACCCTTTTTATTATGGGGTAAAGGGATCTGTTCTATGGCTTTAATCTTCACCGGGTCTATGGAGATCTCTTTCTTAGAAATAACATGACCCAGTAGATTTCCTTCTGTGACTGCAAACATGCATTTCTTAGGATTTAGTGAAAGACCATACTTCCAGCAACGCTTGAAAATCTGTTTCAAATGAAATGCATGCTCCTCTTTCCTTTTCAAAAATATTGTGACATCGTCTAGATAAACTACAACACTATGGCCAATCAGACCGTGGAAAGATATATCCATGGCCCTCTGGAAGGTAGATCTAGCATTAATAAGTCCAAAGGGTATTCTCCTATACACAAAAGTTCCCCACTTGGTTCTGAACGTGGTTTTAACCCTGTCTTCTTTAGCTACTAATACTTGATTATAACCGGAGAATCCATCTAATAATGAAAAAAATTCAGAACCTGAAACCATTTGTAGTATTTGCTCCATGGGTGGGACCGGATAATTATGTTTATTTGATGCATGATTAAGATTTATAAAATCTACACAGAGCTTGATTTATCCAGAATTTTTCTGTACTGGCACCAAATTAGAAACCCATTCCGAATGTTTGACTTTAAATATGATTTTAGCATCCAACAATTTTTTCACCTCACTTTGAATTAAAGGTTCCAGCTTAGGATGCATCTTCCTCAAAGGTTGTTGGTAAGGCTTGATTCCACCTTTATTTGGGATAACATGTTGTATGATCTTTGTGTCATAAGTTTTAAGCTCTTCATAGGTCCAAGAAAACACATCCTTTTACTGCTTGAAAATACTGATGAACTTACTCCTTTCTCCTGGAGAATAGCACTTCCCCAAATTTACATATTTGGGTTCACTTCAGTCCCCAAATTTACCAGCTTGAATTGTAAGGACGAGCTATGGGTCTTGACATTCGTTGGCTTTCTGAATTTGTTATCTAAATCAAACATTCGTTCCAGAGTCCTGACGCCTTTAGGAATAAATCTCTCGAATTTTAATTTTGCTTGATGTTCTTTGTCGTTTGTTATTGCTCCTTTGAAAATACCGTCATTCATCAAACACTCCAAAATTTGCTGATCATTATCAAACACCCATAGATTTGTGATCATATCTGGAACAAAAGGTCTGAAAAGTATTTCAATAGAGCATCTATTATTTGAAGGTACTAATCTTGCGGCTGAAGTAGCTAGTAAATCAGTTGTTTTATTCTTTAATGTAGGAATGGACACAATATTGAATGTATGAAAATTTATAAGCAAATCCCAAACTTCATTTTGGTAAGCTTTCAAATGTGGTGAAATATAGTACATTTTGTTTCGAATTTGCTTAACAACGATTTCAGAATCTCCATATACTTTCATATTTTTTACTTTCAGTTCTATTGCTTTTTTAAGTCACTAAACTAGTGCTTCATACTCGGCTATGTTATTTGTGCATTCAAATTCTAACCTACAAGAAAGAAATTTTTTATTTTTTTTCTGGATCAATCAGGACATAGCCAGCCCCTGATCCCTCCAATGTTTTAGAACCATCAAAATAAAGAGTCCAAAAACTATCTACCTCTACTGAATTTGAATTAAAGACTTCATCTGAAACTAAATCTACTATGTTACAGTCAATCTCATCATCCCGTGAAAATCAAAGAAGATCGAGATGAATATTAGGTATACTGCTGGCTTATTTAGCTTGATAATTTCCTGGTTCCAATTCAATGAAATAATTTCCCAAAACAGAGTTTATTGGTTCATTTTTTCCCTCTAACTAAGTGACATTGTATTTCATTTGAGGCTCTCTTAATACTTTTATCTAATTTGGAATTCCCTTAAAATTCAACCATAGATGTGACCAATCTAATGCAAAATATCCTTCTAACCTTGCTGACTAGTCTCAACTCAACACCAGTCCATAAGCATCTTGTATGTCTGCTACTACAATGTCGATGTACTGACATACCCTCTCATCTGCAGATAAGTGAATCAAAACATCCTCCATTTCTCCTATTACTTTTATAGTTGTCCTGTCTAATTGAAGAATTTGCCAAGTGGATGGTTTAGGTTGACCATTGATTTTCTTGCATACTGAAAGGGGCATAACATTGACTGATGCTCCTGAGTCCACCAGACAATTGTGCACATTATAATTGAAAATTTCAAAAGTTAGGAGAAATGCTGGAGTTTTATACTTAGACTTCCCTCCTAAACTTGCATCACCAATTTCCTCCTCAAGTTTGTTGTCACTAGGAGGCTCCTCGTCTGGTGTTTCAAGTGCTTTTAAAAGATTCTCTTTTTTCTGAGGTAAATTGCACTTTTCAAACAATGAGATATTCAATTTATCTTTTTTAATGTCTTCCACAATATCATATCCCATCTCAAGTTCTTTGAGATTCTTCTTTACATTATCAATCTTAACTTTAGTAGGCTTAAGAGGTGTGTTGATTCTCTTCGGATCCTGACTTGAAATGACAAATTCAGGTATTTTAACAGTTGCAATTTTTTTCTTTATATTCTTCATGTTTTCTTGAAGTTTCTTAATCTTAGGAAATATTAACTTATCTTCTTTAGTCGCTAGGGTTAAAGCTATCCTAGATCTTGCTATCAACCGTGGATCTTTATGCGTACCATGTACCAATGTTTTATCTGTCACCATTTTTCTTGGCTGTCCCCCAGTATCAACCTTCTTCTTAGTTCTTTCAATGATTCTTTTCTTTTATTTGTCATAAAAATGGTACTGAAATTAGGAACCTCCTCCCCTTCAGTAGGCATGAAAGGGATCAAATTTATCTCAAAAAATGAAGCTTTTCCTAATATGCTACCAGAAGATGCAGCTGGTTCCGAGGGATCAGGATCAGATTGTCCTTGCTCTTGATCTATTTGGTCTTATACTCCTTGTGTATCAACTTGCTCTGCATTCTGATGATCCTTTTGGGATCCTGTTAGTCTCAAACCCTCACTTTCTTCTTGTATCTTCCTGTTTTCAACTTCTTCTTTTCTTTTTATTTCTTCTTCTTCCTTCCTAGCTACTTCCTCTGCAGCTCACTTCTTTTCTTCCTCTTCAGTTCTTAACCAGATTTCTTCTTCCTATGCTAATATTCTAGCATCTTCTTCTCTCTTCTTTGCCTCTTCATCTTCCAATTTCTTAGCCTTAATTTCTGAATTTTTTCCTTTTCCACCTATAGTTGTTATCTTTTGCTTAAATATCTTCTTGAGGGCAGTTATGTTCTTTACATTTCAAAATGTCTCCTCAACTTTATCCCAAAAATCAGTATATTCAAAATGAATTCCTGCTTCTTTGCAATAGTCAGCTACTTTGTTGTGGCAGTCATTCCTATGAAAATTCATTTCGCCAAAACAAAAATATTCCAGCTCCTTAACAAATTTTGCCACATGCTTTACCATTGAAAACTTATAGCTTCCAAGTAAGAAAGGTACTGCAAGATATGTTTCCTTCTTATGTTCAAACAGAAAATTGCTACACCATCAATATACAGCTATCTAACTACCTCCTTGTGGAGTACATAATCTGTGACATATTTCAAGAGTAGGGAAGGAGCTCTAGAGCCACCATACATCCTTACATATAAACCATCCTCCATCAAATAATAATCTCCAAACTCCTGTATGAATTTAAATGCCTCCTCAAACATGCAATACATTCAGTCAAGAAAATGAGGGTATATAAGGGAATAATGAAATGCTCGCAAATTTCCCTATAATAAATATGGTACTTATGTGCCCACAACAATTTATAGGCTATGTACACCGGGGTTCAGTCCTTCTCCCATTTACATCTCAAAGCAGGAAAAGAGTGAGTGCACAATATGCAATCAATCAGGATAGAGCTCATATAAAATTATGATTTCTTTTGAGATACCCCTCCTAAGTCTGTTGATATACATGCAGAGAGGTTGTTTGATACTATATTTTCCTAGTTAAAGATGGTTCCTTGGGTAGCCACAAAGAAAGTAACTTGTATCAAACCTATCTTGAAGCTCTTTCCATGTGCTCTACCAAATATCCTATTGAGCATCAATGCAATAAACCTGTAGGGAACACGGAGAGTAGAGGTGTCATATTCTTCAGAAGGTCTAGTTCGAAAATTGTTTCCTGGTATCATCATTCTCTTTACAGTCTCCACCAGGTCCATAGTTATATCCTTCAACCAAATTTTTGTCAAATAAACCTAGGGTGAGGGTTGATGATAAGCCATAGAGACATATGCACGGCTATATGCAGCATAGCCTTTCTTAGCAGTGTTCTCAAGAATCATTGTCGTCACATCTGCCCTGGGTAGAATCCATCTTATTACTTCTGAACAGGGAAATAACTTGGGCCTCGTAGCTACTTTCATTAGGGATGACTTCTCAATGTTGGCATAGATTGTCAGCTCCTCAAAACCGGCATCGGGTACATTGTGATTTGCTATCATTCTATATATTTCTCCCCACTTGTAGTTTGGTTCAACTCTAGTAGTGGATTTGGTATCTTTGTAGATGAACTCTACTTTGGTGATGATTTCTACTTCAGGCTCTCCTTCAACCATAAGATCTTTCTTCTTTTGTCTATTTGACATGTTTTCATTATAACAATCACCCTGTCACAGTCAAAGCCTGTTCTTAGACTAACTGAGCTCTTAGCAAGTGTTTAAACAATAAACAAGAAAATATATCAATTTATTTACCTCCTCAACATGCATGCTGAAAAATAAGTTAAACACAGTCTTCTACAAATGAAAGATTTAACAAGAAAAAATCCTGCAAGCTACTTCCTAAATTTTCCTAAACTCCACCATCTCAAAACCCTTATTAATCGAACAATCCTCCATCTCACATAGGGACTTATCAAACTAATCCTACCGCTAGTTTTCAACACCCAAATCAAAAAACACTAAACCCTACGAGCACTTGTCCTCGAGAGAAAAAAACCCTAACCAACCGAAAAGGAAATCCTCTTGAGTCCCATGGGATAAGGTAAATGCAATAAAAATAGCTTAATACACCCTGGCTGACCATGAAAAAACCAAGAAAAAGGTGGTGTAGATAGTGAAATGCTTATCTACACCGTGCCCTAACCACTCACGCTGGTGCAAATGCGTCCATAACGGTTCATTGGCACACAGACTCACATTCTCACACTAATGAAATTGCAAATAGCTAAACCTCCTCATCCTCAATCTAAAACATCCATGAAAATCGTAAGGGCAAGCATTCCTTTTATGTGAAAAAAAACCTAACCAATGGAAAACCTAACGGCTCAAAAATCAACCAATAAAAGCAAAAAACAACAAAACTGTTGAAATATTGTAACTTCGAAGAATATTATATACGTATCTTTTGTGGTCCCCGATGGTCCTACCGAGAGAACCACTTGTATTATCTTGTACCTCGATGCTTCTAATCGAAAGAACTAATAAGAGTCATGAGGCAGTCCCCTCTAATTGTAAAGGTGGGTCATTAGCACCCCAATGTGGTTACTTGAGCCTACATGTGTAACTCGAGCCTACATGATTAACTCGAGCCTACATAACAGATGAGTTAACTTAAGTGAATGGATGAATATAAGTAGAGGTGTAGTGCTCCTCATTTGACACACACACTCTCACTTGTGTAGCGCATTAGTGGAGAAGAGAAGTAGCTGGAGAAGGAGGAGGATCAGGCTTTGATCTCCTTGCTGGTTTTATCTTTTATCTTTCTGGGGAATCTATATTGAGGAAGCTTTGCTGGGTTTTTTGCTTTAGGTTTTTCCTAAGATAAATCTTTTTGTTCCTTTTGTATGGTCATTCTTGTCTATCTTTCAGTGATCCTGTTTATATGCTTTTGTTATGAAAATGAAATGAAATACTGATGTCTTAGCTAAGCATATGAAAACTTAACATGGTATCAGAGCCACCCTGAAAGAAGACATTGTGCAGCTAAAGAATCTATGGCTTCTTATATTTTTTGGGTATCTATCAATGATCAATCAGCAAAAGAAGGCTAGACTAACTCTCCATTGAAGGGTGCATCTTTCTGTCGAAGCAGAATTCAATTCCGAGCATTTTCAGTTTTGGTGCAAAAAATTAGAGCTTTCTACAGAAGAATAATTTTTGAGTGAGCCCAACATAGGATTTTTCTCCTCATCAAAATTGAATTTTAGAGACCTGGATAAAGAACTTTGTTTGGGTGAAACATCAGGAAAGTCAAACCCTAGTTTGACCCCGATCTGGAAAATCCCTAAATACTAAAACTGCTAAGTTTTGGTACATTCACTATATCCTGAGATTGGCGAAGGATCAAGACTTGAAAATTGCAGAGTCTGAAGATACAATCCTTATTTAAACTTTGTCCAAAATTCCACCTCATATTCACTATATTCTGGTAGATATGATCCCTCCAAGTTAGGGTTCTAGCCTCTTCCAGAATTCATCCCTAAACAGGACACCTGGGGAGAATTGCTGTAGCGTGGGCTACAGAGGTCCAAATGGAATTCATGAAGATGTTCCAGAAAAATAACGGCCTGTAATTTCCTTGGTCCAAATTTCAGAACCTGAAGATGAACTAGTTACACGTGTCATGCCGTACAACTTCACTATTTTGAACAGTCTTGTAACAGGTCACCTTGGTAAATGGATCATAAATCCCAATTGGTGAAACCAATTATGATGAAAAATATGTTGTTTGATCAGGTAAATTTTATGTTACCTCAATGAAAAATTTCAGACACATAGGAGTAGTAATTTCAGAGATATCACAGAAACAGTAACAGGCATTTCTGCAGAAGAAATTGGAAAACTAGGTCTTCCTGTTCCGGGAGCTTCCCTCCACTGTTTTCAGAAAATGAGTACATTGGATAGTTCCATTTGAAGATATATATATTTCTATCCAATAAGATCTGAAAGATTCCAAGTTTTGAAAATTAGGGTTTCTCTGACAAACCCTAGATCAACCAGTTCCGGAAGCAGGATGGACACCTCAAATCAGTAAGATCTAATATTTTGCTATTTGCATTTGAGGTTCTCATTTCAAAGTGATCTATCACATCAGCTTGATGATAAGCTTGGTGAAATTGAAAACTTCCAAGCATGGAAGTATTTGATCTCTCCAAAGAAAATGAATTGGACACCTATATGAGTAGAGAGGTTCCAGTTCTAGAGGGAGATGAGCCTCAAAACCTTACACAAGAAGAACTTGATCAAGGCCAAGAAGATCATTATTGATTCAATCACGGATCAACTTGTACCACAAGTTTCTTCCCTAAAGGCACCAAAGATGTTTGATCCTTGATCAAGCTATTTGAAGATAAGAACATAATTCAGAAGATGGATTTGAGAAAACAATTGAAGAATGTGAAGATCCATAATGCATAACATCTTGAAGCGGTAGAAGAAGAAGCAGAGAATGCAGAAGTGGTGATAGCCACCTTGAATGGCCTCCCATGATCATGGGATTCATTCATATGAGGAATGTGTGCCAGAAGGAAGTGATTACTTTCAGTTGACTCTGGGAAGAAGAAGAAGCTCGTCTCATAAGAAGAAAAGAAGAAAGATGGGAGCAAATTGAAAATCAAGCTCTCACCATTCAAAGAAGATCCCTCAAGAGATGAGGAATATGAAGAACTCAATTCTTGATGAACCTCTTATTCATCTTATCATTTGGACAATAAATGATGATTTCATGAATGAAGAAGATGATGAAGGATAATGATCAAGAGTCTACCCATGAAACAAAAAAAGATAAGTATTCAATTGTCATTTAATGATATTGTTTTGTTATGCATTTGATTATATTCAGTTGATGTGTTATGCATGATAGATTGTTTGCATTAATGACTATATACCACTAATATGCATGTGATTGGTAAGTAGCTCATGGTGCTATACATCTCTCCATTGCTACTTATCTAGAATGAAACCTCCTTGCTGACATATTGGATTAGTGCACAATCTCAATGATGTCTTGGTAGAGATGGAAGGCATCTAGAAAGTTTCCATGAGATATGGATGAATGTTGTATTGGCTAAATAGTTGCATGATGCATAATAATTTGTCGTTATGCATATGTTTTATGAAATAGTTCTAACCATGCATTTGGTGCATTTGAATTGTAGGAAAGGTCCTGTACAACCTCCTATAAGAAGGATGATACTTGTTCCGAAGAACAAGTGATGACAATTCAAGATTCACTGCAATAAAATATGAAGCTCCCAGGGTCAGAGACAACATGATGGAAGAAAGAGCTTCAAAGAGTGGTAGATCCACCTCAAAGGATGAAGACCACCATGGGTACGAGAGATAACTCAAGATGAAGAAAAGAATGCTATGAAAGAATCTATGATCAAAGAATAATAGTTGATCATGGGGAATGATGTATACTATATGATTTCAAGACATAAAGGGAAGTACGTAGTATCTTCCATATGGATCTACAAGAACAAGTGTACAAAGCAAGGTTCATGATTTGCCTCAGAAAGAATAGACTATGACATGACATACTCTATTAACAAGTATATATCAAGGATAGAACCACATGTACAGAATGAAGAGGGGAGATGATACTCCACTTCAGGGGGAGTGACTAAAGAGGATATCTGAGTTCGACATGGTATGACATGATGGACAACTTCCTGATGGATCGAGACTTTACCAAGAGTAAAGCGGGTTCCAACCTTCAAAGTTGAATGCAGAAGACTAGGATATGTTGATGATCTGACAAGACGAACTCATGGAAGATGTTATGATGAAATAATACTAGAATGATGTTTGGGATATAGTACTCAAACCAGAAAGAAAGAATGTGGTATATTACAAATGGATTTGCAAGATAAAATATGTTGCTGATAGAAGTAAGGAAAGAATTGTGGCTAGAAGTTTCTATAAGAAAGAGGGAATTAATTCTGAAGAGACACTTATGTTATTTTTTCATCATATAAGCTAGCATTATGATCTTAGGATCTTTTAAATGAGAGACTAACAAGCACAACAATAAAACATAAGCACATCACAAGAGACAAGAGACACAAAGAGTTTTCCTCGGGGAAACCATAAAGGAGAAAACCCCGCAACTTCCTCAGAGATAGAATCAACACCAAAACAATAAAAGCCCCAAAACATTAAGATGATCTCCACACAGCAACGGTCTCTCTCTCTCTCACATTAAGAGAGCTTCTCCTCTTGTTGCTGCCTTTTCACACAGCTAGGTCATGTGGCAGAAATCTTCAATCCACTCGGTGTGTCCTTGGGGGCAAGTCTCGAGTCAAGGCTGTCACCTTGTTCTTGACTCCTACGTTTAGGCTCAACTCCTAACAAAGCCAAGGGGGGTAGACCCTATTAAGTTACTAAGGATGATTTCTTAGTGTGATGATGTTAAACTGAATTAGTTACTTAGGAGTTTGAATATTTTAACTATAGACAATTAAAGATGACGAGATACGAAAATAAACACATGAAAGCACAAAGCTAATACACAATGTATATATGAAGCTAAAATGATCAGTGCCTTAAAATGGAGTCAAATCAATAAGATCGATGTGCTTGCATGTGCTTGGAGTGAATGTTTTGTGATTTCATCTTGGTATGTTTTAAGTTAAATGTGAAGTATGAGTTGATTAAATTAGGCAAAGGGGGACTCCAGATATACCCGAGAGTACTTGGAGTATGTCCAAAACTAAACCTTTATGGCTACCCACAAGGAATATGTGGGTTGAAATGGAGTCTCTGGGGCTATTGTTCGTAACGCACCCGTTAGGGTGTGACAGAGATCGGCGCCCCGAGGTCACCTTTCAGAAGTTCCCGCTTCCTTTGGGTATTTTTCCACCGTAGAGGTTTGATCTAGGTGTTGTATTTTCACCTGATGGTTTTTAAGTTGGAGAGAGTGAGTCCTAATTATACTAGTCACCCAAGTGCTTTCGATACAGCTTGACTGATCGGACAAACCGCAACCAAGCGCAGAGCATACACACTGGAGTCTTGTCAATTTTAGTAAGTTTTAAACTAGATGTTCTTGTTTAAAAGAAAAGCCTCCAAGAACCTCTTTCGATCCAAGTGGATCTCAATCGGGGAATCGAGGAGGGGTTAATTTTAAAGTTGCTGATAAACAAATGATATAAAAAATCAAATAGATAGATAGTTCTAGTTTCTTAATTAATCCTACCACGAATCTCTTTCCCCTTTCGGGTCAATCGGGAAATCGTGGGGTAAGTATTATGATTACTTTGAAATGTAAGATATGGAGTATGGAATTAATAAAAAAATCAATTATACTACCCTGCAAATTAGGTCAATGCTATTTAAAAAGAAATAAACAGAAATCGACGAAAAAGGCACCGAAACAAATCCCCCCAGGGGGGATGGGGAATGGGATTGAAAGGGCCTATTCCAAAGATAATTTTATTTATTATTGGTTACAGAATCAGCGAACTGAAATTATCAGAAACTTCTTGGTCCTTGTACAGGATGAAACCAATACTTTACAACTTTGGAAAAGTCTTGAGTTTTTAGTGAAAAAGGAGACCGCTGGGGGGATTTGAGCGCTCTTGAGGCCACTTCGGACAGCAGCTTCCTTTCCCTTCTATTATACCTGCTAAAATATAGTGAGAATATTATAATAAAAAATTCTCAAAATCACTTTAATAGTACCTTTGGATCAGCCTACCCTATCTCACAAAAAATGAATTTAAAACTAGCTAAGCATGCAGAAAAGGAACCAAGGAAAGCAAGCTTTCCTTGGGATCTTGGCTTCCTGTTTGTGCAGCCAACAAAAATACACTGATATTATAGAATATTGAATTTTATAACAGTGAAAGGAAATCTAATGCATGCGATCTACAAGTTTCCTTTAAATTTTCATGCAAAAAAGACGATTTCCCTACAGCTAGATCTAGAATGCTTATGAAACCTTTTTAAGCGCAAGATCTAGGTTATGATCTATGAAATATCATATCTATGTATATTTTTCTTTGATGAAACATATCCAAATGAAATCATGGCTATGAACTGAACCAAGTAACCGGGTAAAGTGTTGATTTTGAGGGAGGAAGAAGAGGAGAAAAGTGTTGGTTTTCTTGAAGATCCGCAGTAGAGCTTTCAGGTGGAATGTCGAGGGACTATGCCTTTGAAATTTTTTGAGGAGAATGAAGAAGAAAACTAGATCAGCATCCTCTCCAAAGTATGAACCTGCAACTCAGCTGAAATCAAAGAACTTGCCAAGAAACTTGTGAGATCCGATTAGTACATACAAAGAGATTCAAGATAACATGCATATAATCTTATAGGACATGCTAAATCTAGATCTCTAAACATGCATCCAAGGAGAGTGACAATCAACAAAATTATTGAACAACACCTTTCCTATCAAGATTGTAATAAGTTAATTACCAATCTTAACCACAGATCTACAAGAAATTAGCAAAAAATGACCACAGATAGAGGTTAACTTAGTAAAACAATGGCAATAATCATCCACACATGCAATAGCACCACACCGTATTTCCTCCATAGATTTTCTTTATTTCAAATGAAGAATTACAGAGTTACAATAGCAGCAGCACCTCAATCCCAGTTCTAACTAGCTCGGAAGAGGAGGCTGTGCCTGGATATATACAATTTGCAGGCCATCCAGCCCAGGGGGGGCACAATTCCTCATGGAATCAAGTGAAATCAATTGATGGAGAGTTCATCAATGTAGGACAGAAGCTGTACTGAGCCTACTTGTCAACCAGGTGCTTGATTGAGCTGACACATCAACCCATACACCGCCACATCGGCCCACAGAGCATCTAGGAGAGTCCACATGTGTGGAGGAGAGAGAGAGGGTGCAATTCCCCATGAAGACAGCTGTAGATCAAGTCTAGATCTGATTTGATCCCCTCCTTCAATCAAGGATTTGTCAGATCCAGTCAATCTGCTCCAGATCTGATTGATTTCAGTCAAATCGGTTGAGAATCCACTGATTTATTGATTTTGGATTTGCTCCATTATTCATCAATTTATTAATTAAAATAATCAATAATTGATTTTTGGGGCTTTCTGACCTGAGTGATGGAAGATCACTCAAAAATTAGGAAATAGTGGGTCCATGGGTTTACATGGTTCTCTTATCTTGAAAATGAGCACCTACATGACTGAAACCGATTATTTGGCCCACTTTTATTACAAAATCAAATTTTCCAATTAAACTATTAAAAAATAGCCTA
>LPNX010233428.1:180732-286014 GCA_001517045.1 Pseudotsuga menziesii
AACCGGGCTCACTTGATAAAAACCACTAAGTACAACTTAGTTGGTAACATTCTGTCTCCAACTATGGGACATGTGCTCGATCTAGTCTTTAAGGCAAGGAGAGGATACGAGAACACCAGAATATTTGGTTTATATGCCCTGCAAAAACATCTCAACTTGACAAGAAAAACCTCAGCAGCACAAGTTTTATGAAAAACCAAATGAACCATTCAGCTGATTTATTTAAACAAAATAGATGTAACTAACTAAAAGAAGCAAAGTTTTATTATAGCTAAGTATAAAATAGAAATGCAGAAAGTAAATGCTCTTTTCAAAGAGCTTATTTTCCTACTCTAAGCATGATATAAAAAGGGTTAAGTGTAATAAAAAATCCAATGTAACCACCCAAGCATTTTATTAACATAAAAAAAAATTCCTTGTCTTTGGTTACCAGCCAAAGTAAGGATACCTTATTCAGAAGATGCAAACCTGCATGATGATTCAGAATGGGTGGGATGGATGGGAGATCATAAGTATGAACAATGTCATTAAAATTCTTCCCAAACTTGTATGTACTCATGCAGGCTGCTTCTATCCATGACTGGATAGGACTGATATACCAATCAGAACGACGAGGTAGGCTGACTACATCATCATACTGATCATCGGGACTTATCAAATGATAACTCATTACACAAACCCCAAGTAGCTCCAAATCATAAGGAACCTCTATATGTGAAAAAGATGGCTGAGACTGACATTCCACTAACTGCATCACATCTGACTTTCCACAATACTGTTTCTCATTGTCCTCATTACTGATACCCTTGTGCGGCTCTACATGGTATGACTTTAATTGATCACATGAAAATTTTGAATGCTTCTCTTCCATACTAAGGTTTTCCCAGGCATCCAGGTCCATGCTCCCCTCTATGGATGTATCGTAGATTGGACTTCCACACATTTTTGAATAGACACTCCCATTGTTGGACATATCATGGATGGGATTCTCCATAATATTTTCACAATTTGGTTTATCTATGAAATTCCAATAGTCATCACTCCCATCCATGTCATATGTGGGGGACTCTTCATCCATGGCATCATGCTCCTAGCTATCCATGTCCTCCTTGTATTCATAACAATCTTCTTTAGATAAAATGTTACAAGGCAATAAAATTTCCAAACCTTCATCAATATGTGGAGAACAAGGTCTACTGTCACCACACACCATATTGCTCTTATCATAAGTTTCTTTAAAGGATTCTGTTATAATATCATGAAGAGGATATTCAATATTATCTTTAATCGAGGAAACCTTTGGACATACTCAATGGGATCACTTGGTATGTGTTGCTCAGTGGATTTCTCTAGAGGGATTTCTGGAAAAGTATCAGCATTGCAACACACTTGAGAATACACCAAATCTTCATTGTCTTAAGCTATGGTGACATGAGGAGAGTCTTCAACACTGTGTTCCATTATGGGCTCCTCCTGAAGCTCTTCAATATGATCATTTTGGATTTTCCCTTCCTCAGAATGTTGTTGTGCATTGGTAGATACCTCATATTCTTTAAGAAGACGCTTAATTTCTTCATTTCTTAAATAACCTCTAGGATGCCTTTTTATGGGAGTATCATGGACTTCCTCTCTACTTAAATGTTCAAGAAGTGATTCCAAGTCTTCAATACTTTGTATCATGGAAAAAGGTCCATCATATGCTTCCGTGTGATACTCTGTCCTAGATAGGTAGAAGGTACATATATTTTCAAGGATATTTTTTAAACCATTCGTACTACCCCTACCATCATGCCACTTCTCTAAAAAAATCCAAAGGAAGTTTGGAAAAGAAGTTATACATTTATTAGGAAGGCCTTGATAGAACCAATAACAAGCCTCACCCCAAAAACTACTAGCAAACATTTCCATCATATGGTCTTCATAAAGAATATTGAAGTCAGCAATCAACTGAAGGAAATATTTAACATGCCAGATGGCCGAGTCACCATAATCTCCATGAAATGGTGGAATCCAGTTATATGCATCCCCCAAACCATCACAATAGTTAGGAAAACCAGGGATGTCTGAGAAATCGATAGGTTGAAATGTTAAGGTTAACTCGGCATCATATTTCTTCCTTAATTCATCCAAAATAGTATCCATTTGAAAACCTTGTACTGAAAAGGTGGAGTTGTCAAGTGATGAGCTTTAAAGGTTTTAACATGTTGCATGGGCTCATCTACACCCAACAAAACTTCATAAGTTTATGAGAAAACAGGGTTTTATCCCTTAAATGGAGTCGCCATGTGAAACAGAAAAATAAGCATTTATAAATATTTTCACAAAAATTATTTCTTTGCTTTTCTTTGTAAAAATAAAACTGGAAAAAAGGTAAGTGGAGTCGCCAGATGAAAATTAAAGATCTACTCTAAGCATTCATCAAACAAAGCAAAAACAAAAAGGAAGAAAACAAAAGTCGTACTCGGGAATAAAAATATTTATCCCCGGCAATGGCGCCAAAAAAGTGTTGCCACCTTTTCACACACCTGGGTCACGTGGCAGAAATATTCAAGCCACTCGGTGTGTCCTTGGGGGCAAGTCTCGAGTCAAGACTGTCACCTTGTTCTTGACTCCTCCGTTTAGGCTCAACTCCTAATGAAGCCAAGGGGGGTAGACCCTATTAAGTTACTCAGAGGATGATTTCTTAGTGTGATGATGTTAAATGAATCAGTTACTTAGGAGTTTGAATATTTTAACTATAGACAATTAAAGATGACGAGATACGAAAATAAACACACGAAAGCACAAAGCTGATACACAATGTATATATGAAGAAAAAATGACCAGTGCCTTAAAATGGATTCAAATCAATAAGATCGATGTGCTTGCATGTGCTTGGAGTGAATGTTTTGCGATTGCATCTTAGTATGTTTTAAGTTAAATGTGAAGTATAAGTTGATTAAATTAGGCAAAGGGGGACTCCAGATATACTCGAGAGTACTTGGAGTATGTCCAAAACTAAACCTTTACGGCTACCCACAAGGAATATGTGGGCTGAAATGGAGTCTCTGGGGCTATTGTTCGTAATGCACCCATTAGAGTGTGACAGAGATCGGCGCCCCGAGGTCACTTTTCAGAAGTTCCCGCTTCCTTTGGGTATTTTTCAACCGTAGAGGTTTGATCTAGGTGTTGGATTTTCACCTGATGGTTTTTCAGTTGGACAGAGTGAATCCTAATTATACTAGTCACCCAAGTGCTTTTGATATAGCTTGACTGATCGGATGAACCGTAGCCAAGCGCAGAGCATACACACTGGAGTCTTGTCAATTTTAGTAAGTTTTAAACTGGATGTTCTTGTTTAAAAGAAAAACCTCTGTTGGAGCGCGCACCTTAACGGTCCTTAAGTTTGGTAACTCCACGGTTTTTCTGAAAACTTGTAAGCGGAGTTGTGACTCAAAATAGTATTAGGGGTGTCGGGGTTGAGTAAAATCCTTCTTTTTGTAATAAACCCATGGTTTAAGTCCAGGTTTTAGGGTTCGGGGTGACTATGGTTTAAGCCCATGGTTTTGTAATAAGTGCACTATAAATAAGCACTCTTGTAAAGAAGTCAGTTTAGGATTTTGATGTAAGATGAATTGATGCGAAGCTAAGGCTTGTTTTGTAAGAAAGGTTAAGTCCCATCTATGTACGTGGACGACCTCTGCAGCTATGTGCACAAAGGGTTTTGGGTGATTAAGAAGATCTGCAGCTTAGTGCGCAGCTTTGAGGAATTGAAGGGATCTGTAGCTAAGTGCGCAAATCAGAACTGTGGTTTTTGTAAAGAGTTGAATAAAACACAATTCTGTGGACGTAACCCCTAAACTGGGGGTGAACCATGTTATATCGTGAGTTGTGGTTCTATTGTGTTGTTGTTTGTTCTTTTATGGATTAATAATTATATAACTGATAAGTAAGATCACTGCTAAATATTAACTTCGCTGTGAATTCCCAGTAAAAGGGTTAAGCAAGGCACTGTTTGTTTATCTAACCGCGAAGCTAAATAAGTGAATATCAAAGATCTATATTTAATGATTATCATTTGTTAGAAGCTAAAGGTACAGTAATATCCCTCTTCTGCTTGCAGAAACCTGATTCTGCAGCATCCCATAGCTGTTTCGGGTGAGACTGCAACCTGTTCACAGGTTGTTGTCGAAAGGGCCAACACTATGGGTCTTTTGTTGGTGCAAAGACAAAAGTATAGGACCCGGGTCTGCCCTAAGACCAACAAATTGGTTTCGTTTCCAGTTGAACTCAGTATCTTCTCAAGAGGGGTTTACGTCGTACCTCGAGGGCTATGTTTTGGAGACCCTCAGTGAAAGAAATCGGTGATTAGATTGAAGAGACTTATCTGAACTTTGTTGTACAAGAGAACAAAGATCCGCGTCATAGTTCAAATGAATTTTTACAAAGGTATGTTTTTCTGATGTTTATGAAATTTTCTTTGGTAGTATCCACATAGAGTTGCACCAGTGGTTATCCAGGTTAACAGAGAGAAGGATGAACTTCCAAAAAGGTCAGTTTCCTGATTGGACCCCCACAAGAATTAATATATTGAAAAGGGTGAACAACGAGATATCCTGCGCTGTTGATTTCTGGACAACGCGAACCCTTGAAGCATTTTTGATGGAGTTCGCCATCGACACAAGTACGTCCTTCAGCGAAGCCGAACATCAATTTTTCAAAGGGCCAAGGGGTAAGTACTTGAATTCATTTAGTTTGAGAATTAAAATGCTATTGATTGAAAAAGGTATATTGCTCATTGAATCAGACTGTTAGATTTAGTATTACTAATCTATGTTTGCAAGTGAAAGCACCTTCGACGAGCAAAGTGGTTTGTTGTGAAGTGGCAAAAGGTACAGGATAAATTTTGAGTCCTATACCCTAGGTAAGAATACCGAGTCTAACCCCGTAAGTCTAGTAGCCTTAGAGCCTGAAGAAACCCCTTTTGTTGGAAATCCTCCAGTAACCCCGCAGCGAAGACCTCTTATCCCTGAGAACCCATCGTCGTCTAAAAGTAACCCTAGCCCAAGTATTCCTGTCGTAGGTCAGTCTACCCCAGTAAGTTCCCCCCCGCCTACTACCAGTCCCCCTCCCCCTCCCCCTAGATCTGCGATGGCCCATATGAATGATGACATTAAGCTCCCTATTTTCAAAGGAACTAGATCAAAGGATCCAGAACAGTTCTGGTTCTTATGTGAAGTAGTGTGGACTGCTAAAAACGTTATGGATCAAGATACAAAAATAGCGCAGCTGGTTACTTCTTTTAGAGACTGCGCTTTGACCTGGTTCATGAAGTTTTCCAGCACTCAGAACCATGTCTTGGCCGATATAAAAGCAGCAATGATAAAGGAATTTAAGAAGCCTAAATCAGAGTCGCAGTGTATCACTGAGCTAAAGGAAATTTAGCAAAGGCGAGGAGAATCAGTGTGGGACTTTGATCAGAGGTTCAAAGTTCTGCTAGATCAAGTCAGTTTCACTATTGGACCAGCGCAGCATAAGGAATGGTTCATTGCAGCTTTGTTACCGCACATCAAGACTCCACTTATGCAACAGAAGGTTGGGAATCAGCACGAGGCTTTGGAAATTGTTATGAAGCTTGAAACAGCCCCTGTCGAAGATAATTCTGGTATTGCTCAAATACAAGTGCAGTTGGCAGCGATGGCTCTAGAGCTTCGCGATATGAAAAAAGGGAAAGCTAGTCACGAAGAGGTTTTGGTGTACATGATGTCGGACAGAGGGTCATGACAACGAACAGTGTCTTGCAGTAAGAAATTTCCTGAATTCTAGTGCACCAAACCCGTTCAACCCTAGTGTTCTATATTGTGAGCTCTGTAGGACAACTGGCCAGCATCAACCTAAAGACTGCTATCTTCTATAGCAGTATGTGCAAGTCCCTAAGAACCCTTATTGCAAGTTCTGTAAGTTAGTAGGACACAACGAAGATGAGTGTCGCAGCTTTGACCTCATGAGAGAACGAACTTATGATGCTTATCGGGTACAAAAAGATGGCTAAGAAAATGATGGATATGGTTACCATGGTAGTACATCAGGTCACGAAACTTTTGGAGGTCATGGTCGTGGTGGAATGGATGGCAGAGGACGAGGCCAGGTTGTGTGGTATAACTGCAACCAGGTAGGACATCTAGCTAGAGACTGTCGGAACCCAAATACGACATGTCGATATTGCAGAGCTGTCGACCATGTGATTGAGCAATGCCCGTAGCTGATGGACAAGATTCAAGAAAGAAATAGTGCCCCTACTCAGAATATTCAGCTGATTGTTGTGGAGCAACGACCTGTCCCAACCATAAATTTTGTTACCAGGAGTGGAGCTGTGACAGAAGTGCAGAATAAGGAGAAACAGTCTGCCAAGGCTTAGATCTGTAAGGCCCCAGAAAAAATTCTAGCATTTGATGTTGAAAGAGAAACAGAGACATTTATGGAATCCAAGAGAGATTTTGTTGACCCTAACACAGAATTAGCACCTACGCAACAACCTCAGCAGCATTCGCAGCCGCAAGAAGCTTCGACAGATAAAGTAAGTACACTGTCCTCCTTTTTACAGAGTTGTATGAAGCTCTTAAGAAATAAGAATGCTTTAAATGAGTTACAGAAAGTTATTGCTTCTTGAGAACCTCAACGAAGTTCTATTAAGGAAAAAACTGTTCATAGAGTCATAAGAACTGGTAGGGAAATGAGATTGAATGCTCAGATAGGAGAGTATGACTCGACTGATGTCATCTTGGACCTAGGATCAGAAGTAAATGTATTAACTAAGAAGACATGGGAAAAAATGGGAAAACCTACTATGGAATGGTCCCCTATATAGTTGAGATTAGCCAATCAGCAGAAGATTGTGCCCCTAGGAAGACTCCCTAGTGTATCAGTAGATATTGATGGAGTCAGTACCTTAGCAGACTTTGAGTTAATTGAAATAATTGATGACAGCAACCCCTATCCAGCACTGCTAGGCATTGCATGGGAAATCGATAATGATGTAGTATTCAACTTGAAGAAGAGGCAGATGACTTTCAAAGGGAAAGGACTGAGAGTCATAGTACCATTGGATCCCTCTCAAGGAGAGAGATACACAGAACCAGTAAGAGATGAAGACCAGGATGTTTTGGACCATATCTACAATATCACAATGAAGGAAGAAGATTATGTTGATCCTACTGCCGAAGGTATCATGGATTGGCAGTGTGATAGCTCCTGCATGACAGATTCAGATGATGGCCTAGAGAATTGGCAGAATAGACTGTATGAGCTACATGGACATCGATGTGCAATAATTACCAAGTCTCTCAGATGGCTTAGTTCACAGACAAGAACCGTACCTATTTTTGATGGTTCAACAGACCCAGAAGAGTTTATTGTGCAATTCTCAGAGCAGGTATCAGACTCACAGAAAATGGAGACTCTAGATTCAGCATTCAGAGCCACAGCAGCTAGATGGTGGAATGGTCAAAAAAAGTACATTCATAGTTGGGAAGCATGCCAGAAGTCCCTTTGCCTAATATTCAAGGACCAACCTCAGGAGGTGTGAAGCAAGTTTAATGGTAAGACGAGTCCTTAGGGACATTTGGAGCAATGCTACGAAGCATGGAAGCATGTACCTCGTGACAAATGGGTACATAGGTTTGTGCACACCCTGGAACCTACAGCAAAGAACTGGGATGCGGAGGTCAAGCTTCGCCACGGTACTGTAAGTTGGGATAGTCTTGTTGATAGTTTTGTGCTGACATTTTCTATTAATGAGGTTTCTCCTACTTTGGACACAGCTGTTAGGTTGATCCATACTAAAGTATTTGATGATCAAGAAATAGTAGAATACCAACTTGATTGGAAGGAACAAGAAGCCAATGCAGTAGAATGTTATAACCTCGCAATTTACGAGGATGACGATCCACGCAACATTAACATTCCTGAGTCAGAAGGACACTGCAAAGTACATGGACCAGCAGTTGAAGCACCTGAAGTGACTCAGCCCCTGAAGACGCAGACTGTAAACATTGGGTCAGAAGAAAACCCTAAGTATGCTACCATTGGAGATTATTGGGATGACGAAATGGTGAGAAAAGTGACCCAACTTCTCCATGAATATCAGTACCTATCTCTGACAGGGATCTCAAAAATGAAAGGAATCATTGAGGTGATGGAAAACATGTTGTTATGGGTTGAAGCTCGGAGCCAAGTTGAAGCTGGTATCAGGAAATGTCGAATGTCCTTATTTTGGCGCAGCCAGAGTCACTGCTTGTGCCGAAGAAGGAAATATGTGTCGAAGCTTAAAATACGACCGTTGGAAGAAATCAAAATTGGTGGCGCCGGTACGCTACATGTATTAACTGCCTGTATTAATGAGATCTTGGAAAATCTACCACCATTTGGACAAGATCTCTATCAGATTTGGTATCATCAATGCACAGTTATGACAGATGTCGTGGATGGATTCTCTAAGAAGACACCCACACCTACGATGTTCGCATTTTACAATTTCTTGAGTTTTACAATTGCGTCCATGTCAGCTGATAGCGAGCTTCAGAAGTTAGTGAGAGAATTTGAACAAGAGGGCCTTCCGCACCTCTTCATCCACCCACCTGTGTCTGCACCCCATGGAGAGACTCCCCCAGCATTGACCTAGCCAATGCAGACACGCTTTACCAGGAAAAAAATTAAGCCCGAAGTTCGTTCTTAGCGGAACGAAGACAGACACAAGCAATCAGGGTAAACACCGGAGGATCCCGAGATGAATCCGTTCGGCTTAGCAGAGGTCCCTCTTGAAGAGGATGAGAACATTGCCCCACAGTGTCCACCGTATCTTTCGCCAGTTCGACCAGGCATTCAGCGCCCTCGACAGACGAAGAAGTTTACATTACGCACCCCTTCGCTGCCACCGGGTGTGCAGCTGGTTACGACAATGACAGGGAAAATAGACCAGCTCAAGTACGCCGACCACGATACAAATGATCAGGGAAAATTTCCACATTTCATATCTTGGACATACTTACACTCTATCCACTATCAGGAGACTGGAGCGACATTATTAGAAGTGAAACAGTGGGCTGCTGGCTTGGAAAAAGCTGGTTTATTGAAGATGCTCGATGTGCCCCACTTCGGTCGCAACACACAGGTAACCATGGTGGTCAAACAATTATTGGCATTGGTGCATGATGGGTACCTATGGCTAGGAAACCAGAAAATCACTATAAATGGAGAACTCATTCACCGGATTACGGGCCTGCCGAAGGAAGGGCCTGACCCTAGCATTGAGTTTTTGGGAAAACATGAAGATGTGAAGCTAGCACATAGCATGAAGGAACGCTTCGGGATGACGAAAGGGAAGTGAGGGTATCAAACCTCGGCCATTTATCATCACAACATTCAATTTGTTGCAGAGCTCTTAGCCTGCAAGATAATGCGGAAGTGCAGACCAAACGAAGTACCTGCCCCAATTGTCAGTATTGCTACGAACTGTGCGGAAGGATACATTTACAACTGGGTAGCATACATCGCTAAGGAATTTATTGAAGATGCCCGCGACATGCAGGAAAAAGGTATACCCTTTCACTATTCATGATTGATCGTGATTATTGCTTTGATCGGGTGGAAAGAGCCCAGCGAGGCGCAATTTATTGATGTACCTCCAAGCATGCTAGGTGCAGTGAGGTACGCATCACTCTGGGTGTCGCAGGACAAAGAATCCCAGCAGATGATGAACACTGTGTTCGCCTTTTATGCCATGAGTATCTCATATGAGATTGTAAGCACCCCGTGGCTCAGTAATGAGCTATTCTCTCAATATGATGGAGTGGCCACCTTCAGGGGCGACATGCACAATGTATTCATCCAGGCCCGCGCAGATACAAAGAAGGCATGCTGGAAGTTTCCATATGTGGTGACCAAAGAAGACATCCTTGCGGTAATTTAGCAGTGGCATGCTGAATGGCTGAAGGATGCAGGAACAAATCCCAGCTTTCCAATCCCTCTGGTCACCAATGTGGTCACTGGCCCTAGTCAGACGCAGCAGCAAGACCCCCCAGAGGACAGTGAAGAGAAAAGTGAGTCGCAGCAGAGTGAAAGCGACCAGGGTGGAGATGAAGGAGATGAAGGGGAAGAAGAGGAGTCGGTCAAAACTATCTCAGACCCTAATCGACCAAATAAGCGCAAGTCACCAGAGGCCAAAGAAGTGACCAAACCTCAGTCCCGAAAGAAAACGAAAGCATCGAAGGACAAGAATATCGACGAAGAGCCCACCTTGACAAGTGAGGAGCTTAATCAAGCTCTGTCGAAATCCATAGAATTTCTCACCAAGAAATGGTAAGAGTTTGCATTCACACATCTTAATGCCATCACCAGCGTAGCAAAGTGAATCTTGGAGCTGAAGGAGCTAGCAGAGAAATCAGCGACTGGTGCTGCGACAAGTAGTGCCCCAGTACCTGCGCAGCCAGACACAATACAATGGTCGGTTAGAGAACACCGACGACAAGTGTCAAGCACCGCCCTCATCATAACCGACGCAGCATCTCACACGGAGATGAGCATGATAGTTGGAATAGATTACACTAAGATGTCCATCATGGAATTACATCTCTGTCAGTCAGCTATCACAAAGGAAATCCAAGCACGAGACCACTACTCACAAATACAGTTGGAAAATGCCAGGAAGCAGAATGATAGCCTCGTAACACAGTTGGAGGAAGCAGAGCAGCGAAAGAGCGACGCAGAACGTAAGTAGTTCACATTGGCGTGAGTATTGGAGGAGGCGTGTCGAAGTCTTCCTGACTTCGACATCCAGAATGAGGAATAACCAGAGCAAAGAATTTCCAAACTAAAAGACTATGCACAGTAGTCTCGTAGTGAAATAGCGAAGCTTAAAGCAGAGCATGAGGCTCAGATTGCAGAGCTTCAACTTCGCATTATCCCGAAAATCCCACCAGAGGTCAGAGAGCAACGTTGCGCAGACATTTAGGCCTCAGGAGAAAAAATATCAGATATCATGGGCAGCGCAGCAAAACTACTAGAGGAAAGCCTCGACGCCTGGACAACACTACAGGAAAACCCTGAAGTACAAAAGCTACAGGAAACCATCAAGCAGCGACAAGCAGAGTTGGACGCAGTAAAAGTGGAAATTAAGACCCTCCCTCCTATGCAGAAAATGATCAAGGTAAAACAAAGAAAGGAACTCCAGTAGGAGATTGAGTCGTACAGAACAAAAGCAAAACTGCTGGAAATTTCTATGCAGCCCTTTGTCAACAAGGCCTTGGAATTGAGTACTGCTGTGGACAGCCAGCTCAAAGTTCTGAAGGAGTACGATGCATTTGCACAGGAAAAGGATGGCGAAGCATCAACGACAACATTGCAGGAGCTGGTGGAGAAGGAGCAAGTAGCCGACAATATCATGCGTGGCCTCAACAAGCAGTTCACTATCTTCGCCAACAAAATTCTCCCACCAGGAAAGCAGTAGAGTGTCCCGAGACGGGACACTAGTGAGTCTTAGGGGCCTGTTGGGGCGTGCACCTTAACGGTCCTTAAGTTTGGTAACTCCGCAGTTTTTGTGGAAACTTGTAAGCGGAGTTGCGACTCAAAATAGTCTTAGGGGTGTCGGGGTTGAGTAAAATCCTTCTTTTTGTAATAAACCCATGGTTTAAGTCCAGGGTTTAGGGTTCAGGGTGACTATGGTTTAAGCCCATGGTTTTGTAATAAATGCACTATAAATAAGCACTCTTGTAAAGAAGTCAGTTTAGGATTTTGATGTAAGATGAATTGATGTGAAGCTAAGGCTTGTTTTGTAAGAAAGGTTAAGTCCTAGCTGTGTGCGTGGATGACCTCTGCAGCTGTGTGCACAGAGGGTTTTGGGTGATTAAGAAAATCTATAGCTGTGTGTGTAGAGATCTGCAGCTTAGTGTGCAGCTTTGAGGAATTGAAGGGATCTGCAGCTAAGTGCACAAATCAGAACTGTGGTTTTTGTAAAGAGTTGAATAAAACACAGTTCTATGGACGTAACCCCTAAACTGGGGGTGAACCACGTTATATCGCGAGTTATGGTTCTGTTGTGTTGTTGTTTGTTCTTTTATGCATGAATAATTATATAACTGATAAGTAAGATCACTGCTAAATATTAACTTCACTGTGAATTCCCAGTAAAGGGTTAAGCAAGGCATTGTTTGTTTATCTAACCGCGAAGCTAAATAAGTGAATATCAAAACTCTATATTTAATGATGATCATTTGTTAGAAGCTAAAGGTACAGTAGTATCCCTCTTCTGCTTGCAGAAACCTGATTCTATGGCATCCCATAGCTGTTTCAGGTGATACTGCAACCTATTCGTAGGTTTTTTCCGAAAGGGCCAACACTGCGGGTATTTTGTTGGTGCGAAGACAAAAGTATAGAACCCGGGTCTGCCCTAAGCCCAACAGCCTCCAAGAACCTCTTTCGATCCAAGTGGATCTCAATAGGGGAATAGAGGATGGGTTAATTTTAAAGTTGTTGATAAACAAATGATAGAAAAAAGCAAACAGATAGACAATTCTAGTTTCTTAATTAATCCTACCACGAATCTCTTTCCCCTTTCGGGTCAATCGAGAAATCGTGGGGTAAGTATTACGATTAATTTGAAATGTAAGATATGGAGTATGGAATTAATAACAAAATAAAGTATACTACCCTGCAAATTAGGTCAATGCTAGTAAAAAAGAAATAAACAGAAATCGACGAAAAATGCACCGACACAAATCCCCCCAGGGGGGATGGGGAATGGGCTCGAAAGGGCCTATTCCAAAGATAATTTTATTTATTATTGGTTACAAAATCAGCAAACTGAAATAACCAGAAAATTATTGGTCCTTATATAGGCTGAAACCAATATTTTACAACTTTGGAAAAGTCTTGAGTTTTTAGTGAAAAAGGAGACCCCTGGGAGGATTTGAGTGCTCCTGAGGCCACTTTGGACAGCAGCTTCCTTTCCCTTCTGTCATACCTACTAAAATATAGTGAGCATATTAGAATAAAAAATGCCCAAAATCACTTTAAGAGTACCTTTGGATCAGCCTACCCTAGAACTAGCTAAGCAGGTAGAAAAGGAACCAAGGAAAGCAAGCTTTCCTTGGGATCTTGTCTTGCTGTTTGTGCAGCCAACAAAAATGCACTGATATTGCAGAATATTGAATTTTATAACAGTGAAAGGAAATCTAATGCATGCGATCTACAAGTTTCCTTTAAATTTTCATGCAAAAAAGACGATTTCCCTACAGCTAGATCTAGAATGCTTATGAAACCTTTTTAAGTGCAAGATATAGGTTATGAGCTATGAAATATCAGATCTATGTATATTTTTATTTGATGAAACAGATCCAAATGAAATCACAGCTATGAACTGAACCAAGTAACCGGGTAAAGTGTTGATTTTGAGGGAGGAAGAAGAGGAGAAAAGTGTTGGTTTTCTTGAAGATCCGCAGTAGAGATTTCAGGTGGAATGTCGAGGGACTATGCCTTTGAAATGTTTTTAGGAGAATGAAGAAGCAAACTATATCAGCATCCTCTCCAAATTATGAACCTGCAACTCAGCTGAAATCAAAGAACTTGCGAAGAAACTTGTGAGATCTGATTAGTACATACAAAGAGATTCAAGATAACATGCATATAAGCTTATAGGACATGCTAAATCTAGATCTCTAAAGATGCATCCAAGGAGAGTGACAGTCAATAAACTTATTGAACAACACCTTTCCTATCAAGATTGTAATAAGCTAGTTACCAATATTAACCACATATCTACAAGAAATTAGCAAAAAATGACCACAGATACAGGTTACCTCAGTAAAACAATGGCAATAATCATCCACACATGCAATGGCACCACACCGTATTTCCTCCAAAGCTTTTCTATATTTCAAATGAAGAATTATAGAGCTACAATAGCAGCAGCACCTTAATCCCAGTTCTAACTAGTTTGGAAGAGGAGGCTGTGCCTGGATATATACAATTTGCAGGCCATCCAACCCAGGGGGGGTGTAATTCCTCATGGAATCAAGTGAAATAAACTGATGGAGAGTTCATCAATGCCGAACTAAAGCTATACTGAGCCTACTTGTCAACCGGGTGCTTGATTGAGTTGACACATCAACCCATACACCGCCACATCGGCCCACAGAGCATCCAGGAGAGTCCACACGTGTGGAGGAGAGAGAGAGGGCACAATTCCCCATGAAGACAGCTATAGATCAAGTCTGGATCTGATTTGATCCCCTCCTTCAATCAAGGATTTGTCAGATCTAGTCAATTTGCTCTAGATCTGATTGATTTCAGTCAAATCGGTTGAGAATCCACTGAATTATTGATTTTGGATTTGATCCATTATTCATCAATTTATTAATTAAAATAATCAATAATTGATTTTTGGGGCTTTCTGACCTGAGTGATGGAAGATCACTCAAAACTTAGGAAATAGTGGGTGCATGGGTTTACATGGTGCTCTTATCTTGAAAATGAGCACCTACATGACTGAAACCAATTATTTGGCCCACTTTTATTACAAAATCAATTTTTCCAATTAAACAATTAAAAAATAGCCTAAGTTTTGGAAAAATTAAAATTTAATAAAAAACACTGAAAAAACTAAAAAATTGAAAAATTGAAAAACACCTAGGGGAACTTAGACATGTTCATATGACTCAAAAATGATGTTTAGCATGTCTATACATTGACACATAGACTCTAATAACCTCAATAGGCGTAAATGCCAAGCTGACCACCCCAACTTTGGAGTTATGGAGTGAAAAACTCAGAAATTATCAGTCGTTTATTCAGCAACCAATAATAACCAAGGGAAAAAACACCCTGGGCTGATCGGATTGAAAAATGAAGTCTAAGAGACTGAGTATTTTACAAACACTATCATGCTATAACATTTATTACAATTCCCCCATGGGGTATGAACATGTGATATGATACAACAAGCACTTCCCAGAAGTACTTCCAAAGGTCTTTTTGAAGTCCGAACAAGTTAACCCTGTCCAGTTCACCGGGCTCACTTGATAAAAACCACTAAGTACAACTTAGGTGGTAACACCTCTCTCACTCATGCGCCCTAATGAGTGAGTGTGAGTGTTGCAAGTGATATAAATAGAGAGGCTCACTCTCTATTATATTATTTCATTCACTTGAAGTTCACTCCAACATGTCGGCCTTACTTAACAATTACTTACTAGAGCCGACATCTCTAGGAGTGTCTAATAACCCTAGTGCCCCACCACTTGTGGGGAATTTGCCTCCTCCGAGCAATAGGAGGGTAACACAATGGTGGGGACTATTGCCCCGACTTACAATTACTCACCTAGGGTCGAATTCACTAGGATAGTCTAATAACCCAAGGGCCCCATAACTATGGGGACTTTAACCCTTGACCAATAGGAGGGTTACCCATAATGACTTGACATGAATTTCTCATTATAGAAACTTCCCGTAATAAACATCGGGGTATGACATGACTCAAATACATTACAATACATCCTGGAATGAACATCAGGTTACAATAGATAAGAAATACAAATGAATACATTCTGAAGTTACAATTACGTCAACACTCCCTCTTAACTAGGAAGGTATTCTCTCGACACAATTTATCAACACAAGTCTTCTTCTCTGTATCATCTGGGTCATCATCAGGTCTTTGTCATCTTTAGGTCATCTTCATCTTCAAGTCATCTTCATCTGTAAGTCATCTTCATTTGGATCTGGATCATCACTTGATCTGGATCATCATCACTGAATCTAGATCATCACTATACATCATCATCGGATCTGGATCATCACTCGATATGGATCATCTCTGCTGGATCATCTTCACTGGATCTGGATCATCACTCGATTTATATCATCACTACTGGATCATCATCACTGGATCTCGATCATCACTTGATCTCGATCATCACTGCTGGATCATCATGACTGGATTTGGATCATCACTCGATCTGGATCATCACTGGCTATCATGACTGGATCTGGATCATCACTCAATTTGGATCATCACTGGTGCTATCTCATGGTTCTTCTCATCACAGGAAGTTCTACAGAGCCAGCCCTTTTTCATGCTGGTTGTAGGCCTAGCCATCATGTAGGTCTTCACCCAGCACTTACATCTGACCTACTCATCAGAAAGGCATGCCCAACACTCACATCTGATCATGTAGGAACCAATTCTATAATCATATCAGAAAGGCCCAACACTCACATTCACCAGCATGATAGGACACACCTACTATCATTTGTGAAATGACTCATCACTTACAACCACCAGCATGATAGGACACACCTACTATCATCTGTGGAAAGGCAAAGCACTCACATCCACCATCATGGTAGGGCACACCTACTACCATCTGTGGAAAGGCTCAGCACTTACAATCACCAGCATGGTAGGACACACCTACTACCATCTGTGAAAAGGAACTGCACTTACAGTCACCAGCATGATAGGACACGCCTACTATCATCTGTGAAAAGGAACAGCACTCACATCCACCAGCATGGTAGGACACACCTACTACCATCTGTGGAAAGGCTCTGCACTTACATCCATCCAGGCGGGAACACATCCTGCTCACAATGATGGAAGGGCATGCACTCATATCTGATCATGAGGGAACACATCCCAGCAATCATATCAGAATGGCCCCCAGTCCTCGACTGAGCTACTTGGTAACTGACCAGGTGCCTCCATTCTCCTAGAGAATGGCAGTTGCCCTTACATCCGACTTGCTCATCGGAATGGCCAACACTCACATCTGACATTGAAGGAACTTAATCCTTTAGCCATGACAGAGTGGTTCAGCCCTTACATCCGATCAAGTGGGAACACATCCCTCTATCACATCAGAATGGCTACTCAGTTCTATACTGAGTGTTCCTGGTAACTGACCAGGTGCCTCCATTCCTAGAATGGCAATTGCCCTTACATCTATCCTACTCGACAGAATGGCCAGCACTCATATCTGACATGAAAGGGAGAAACCCTATCACCATGACAAAATGGCTCAGCCCTTATATCTGACCTACTCCTCAGAATGGCTATGGATCTCAGCACTCATATTTGACATGGAAGGAACCAATCCTCTCACCATGACAGAATGGATCAGCCCTTTCATTCGACCATGGAAGGAACCAATCCTCTCACCATGTCAGAATGGCTATGGGTCTCATCACTTTCGCTTGGAGGAAACCTTGATCTGGAGAACACCAAGCTTCTCCTTAAAGTACTCGAACTTCAGCCTAGCCAATGGATTCATCAATACATCAGCTATCTGTTCCTCCATCACAACAAACTGGAGCTTCACTGCTCCCCTCCACACCATATCCCTGATATAGTGGTACTTGATCTCGATATGCTTCGACTTGTCATGGAACAATGGATTCTCTGACAACTTCACACAACTTTGGTTGTCACAATGTATACAAGTAGCATCCAACTGGAGATCAAATATATCAGACAGTAGCTTCCGCAGCCATACTGCCTCACAACTAGTTGAACAAGCTGTGACATACTCTGCTTCAGCTGTACTCAGTGCCACACAGAATTGCTTCCTGCTAAACCAAGAGATCACACCTGATCCCATATTGAAGCAACATCCTGAAGTACTCTTCCTATCGATGGCACTGCCTGCCCAATCTGAATCAACATAACCCTCCAGGTTAATCTTCTGATTTGCATCATCCTTGAGCCCATAATCAATTGTACCCTTCAGGTACCTCAAAATATGCTTTGTAGCTGTCAAGTGAACACTTCTCGGATCTGTCAAGTACTGGTTCAAGGTGTTCACAACAAAGCAAATATCCGGTCTTGTTTTCGTCAGGTATATCAAGGAACCAATCATCTGACGACACATAGTAGCATAAAACATCTCTGATGAAGCATCACTCAATAGCTTCAGGTTCGATTCCATAGGTGTGGTCATGCAGTCCATCATCCTGAACCTATTCAGGATCTCTACTGCATATTTCCCTTGTCCACACCTCCATGCCTAGAAAATAGTGCATCGACACATAACAGGAGCATCACTGGTCTTCCACCTTCAACCTTGAAGCAAAGTTCGGAATCCACTTTACTCTCAGTAAAGCCTAGAGTCATCAGTAATCTGTCCATCCTGTCGTACCATGTTGATCCTCAGGATATTCTGTAGTCACTCCCTCTGAAGCAGAGCATCATACTCCCTTTGTCTTCTATACTCTATGCACTGAAACATTCTGTACCGGAGTGACAAGTAGCTTCCTATGCTACTAATATTCTATGTGACCATCTAGTGTATAGACTTGCATCTTCAACCTTGCAGCAAAGGTTAATATCTTCATCAATATCATCATGTATGTGTTTCCCATGGGTGTCTTCTGAACTCATATAATGCCTTCTTTCATTTGCACACATGATTATGCATGTTATGTGACTTCACTTCCAGTGGTTGCAAATGTCTCTTCATAGTCTATTCCTTCTTTTCGTGAGAAGCCTCATGCTACGAATCTTGCTTTGTATCCCACGATGTTTCCATCTACTACATGATGGAACTACAAAATTTCCTTCACGTATCGATACTGCATCCTAGACATCATTCTTCTTGAACTTATTCATAGCTGATGTCGCTATATTCGTCATATTATTCTTCATCTTGAACTGTCGTCATTTGTTCTTTAGAACAAGTCTCATCCTTCTTTGCTTGTAGGTGAGTATGTATGCGATCTTTCCTGCAATTCAAACGCATTTGTATGGTTAGAACATTTCATAAGGAATATTCATATTGGAAAATACTTATGCATAAATATATGATCATGCAACTACTTTAGCCAATACAGCATTCATCCATATCTCACTGAAACTTTCTAGATGCCTTCCATCTCTACCAGGACAACATTGAGATTGTGCACTAATCCAATATGTCAGCAAAGAGGTTTCATTCTATATAAGTAGCAATGGAGATTTGTATAGAACCATGAGCTAATTACCCATCACATGCATATTAGTAGTATGTTGTCATTAATGTAAACATCCTATCATGCGTAATACATCAACTGAATATAAACAAATGCATAACAAAACAATGAAATGACAATTGAATACTTATCTTTATTTGTTTCATGGGTAGACTCCTTCTTGATCCTTCTGCTTCATCATCTTCTTCATTCATGACTTCATCATTTCTTATCCAATCTCTCAAGATGGATAAGAATTTCTTCAAGAATCAAGTCCTTCATATTCCTCATCGCTTGAGGGATCTTCTTTTGATGGTGAGAGCTTGTTCTTCAATTGCTCCCATCTTCTCTTCTCTTCTTATGAGTCGAGCTTCTTCTTCTTCCCAAAGTCTGTTGAAATTAATCACTTCCCTCTGGCACACATTCCTCAAATGAATGAATCCCATGCTCCTGGGAGGCCATTCAAGGTGGCTATCACCACTTTTGCATTCTTCACTTCTTCTTTTACTGCTTTAAATTGTTCTTTGATTTGAGAGACCTTTATGACTGCATGGTCTCTACATTTTGGATCTTCACATTCTTCAACTGGTTTCTTAAGGTTATCTTCTGATGTATGTTCTTCCCTTCAAATATCTTGGCCAAGGAATCAAACATCTTCGGTGCCTTTGGGGAGACACTTGTAATACAAGTTGATTCATGACTGAATCAACAATGATCTTCTTGGCCTTGACCAAGTTCTTCTTGAGCAAGGCTTTGAGCCTCATCTCCCTCTGGAACTGGAACCTCTATACTCATGTAGGTGTCCAATCCATTTTATTCAGAGAGATCATATACTTCCAGGCTTGGAAGTTATCAACTTCACCAAGCTTATCATCAAGCTGCTGTGATAGATCACTTTGAAATGAGAACCTCAAATGAAAATAGCAAAGGATTAGATCTTATCGATTTGAGGTGTCCGTCCTGGTTCTGGAGCTCACTGATCTAGAGTTTGTCACAGAATAATTTTCAAAACTTGGAATCTTTCATATCTGATTGTATAGACAAATAGATCTCTTTAAATGGAGCTGTCCAATGTACTCTTTTTCTGAAAATAGTGGAGGGAAGCTCCCAGAACAGGAAGCCCTAATTTTCCAATTTCTTCTGCAGACATTCCTATTACTGTTTCTATGATATCTCCAACATTACTACTCCTATATATATGAAATTTCTCACTAAGATACCCTCACATGTCACTGATCCAACACCATAGTATTCATCAGAATTGGTTTCACCATTTGGGATTTATGATCCTTTTCCCAAGGTGACCTGTTACAGGACTGTTCAGAACAGTGAAGTTGTATGACATGCCACATGTCACTAGTTTATCTTCTGAGTCTGATCTTTGGACCACCGAAAGTAAGTTCTGTTCCCTTTCTAGAAAATCTTTAGGAATTCCATTTGGACCTCTGTATCCCAATATATTGTAATTCTCCTCAGGTGTCCTGTTTAAGGATGAATTCTGGAAGAGGCTGAAACCCTAACTTGGAGGGATCATATCTCCCAGAATATAGTGAATTTGAGTCTAATGTTTGGAAAAAGTATTCATGAAGATTTCATATTCATCCCTTGCAATGTTCAGATTCTGATACTTTTCCAAATTCAGAATATAGCGAATGTACCAAAACTTATCAGTTTTAGTATTTAAGGTTTTTCCTAGCTCGGGGTCAAACTAGGGTTTGACTTTCCTGGAGTTTCACCCAACCAAATTTCTTGATCCAGGTCTCTAAACTTTGGTTTTGATGAGGAGAAAAATCCTATTCTAGTCTCACTCAAAAATTCCTCTTCTATAGAAAGCCCTAATTTTCGCACCGAAAACTGAAAATGCTCGGAATCAAATTCTGCTTCGACAGAAAGATGCTCCCTTCAATGGAGAGTCAGCCTAGCATAATTTTGCTGATGGATTGTGGAGAGAGACCCAAAAAGTAAGAATCCCTAGCTTATGTAGCTGCACAATGTCTTATTCTCAGGTTAGCTCTGATACCATGTTAGTTTTTCATCATATAAGCTAGCATTATGATCTTAGGATCTTTTAACTGAGAGAATAACAAGCACATCAATAAAACATAAGCACATCACAAGAGACAAGAGACACAAATAATTTTCCTCGGGAAAACCATAAAGGAGAAAACCCCACAACTTCCTCAAAGATAGAATTAGCACCAAAACAATAAAATCCCCAAAACATTAAGATGATCTCCACACAGCAGCAGTCTCTCTCTCTCACATTGAGAGAGCTTCTCCTCTCTCACTCATGCGCCCTAATGAGTGAGTGTGATTGTTTCAAGTGATATAAATAGAGAGGCTCACTCTCTATTTATATTCTTTCGTTCACTTGAAGTGCACTCCAACATGTCGGCCTTACTTAACAATTACTTACTAGAGCCGACATCTCTAGGAGTGTCTAATAACCCTAGTGCCCCACCACTTGTGGGGACTTTTCCTCCTCCGACCAATAGGAGGATAACACAATGGTGGGGACTATTTCCCCAACTTATAATGACTCACCTAGGGTCGAATTCACTAGGATAGTCTAATAACCCAAGGGGCCCATAACTGTGGGGACTTTAACCCTTGACCAATAGGAGGGTTACCCACAATGACTTGACATGACTTTCTCATTATAGAAACTTCCCGTAATAAACATCGGGGTATGACATGACTCAAATACATTACAATACATCTTGGAATGAACATCAGGTTACAATAGATAAGAAATACAAGTGAATACATTCCGAAGTTACAATTACATCAACAACTTACTCCAGAAAGCAAGGTACACTTCCTTTAGAACTATGATGGTAGTTGCTTCCATGATGAAGTAAAGAGAAACCTTCCTTAATGGTATGATTGGGGAAAATTTTTACATCGAATAGTCACAAGGATTTGAAGTTGAAGGTATATGGACTCATATATGCAAGTTGAAGAAGGCCCTCTATGGCATGAAGCAAGCTCCCAGAGCTTGGTATGGAAGGATAGATAATTTCCCGTCAATTATGGGCTTTACCAAGAGTAGAGCTGATCCTAACCTTTATCCCAAGGTTGTAGAAGATGAACCTGTCATCCTATTATTATATGTGGATGAATTATTCTTGACAGGGAATGAGAACTAGATCATGGAAAGCAAGAAGAAACTAGCAGAAGAATTGAGATGAAAGACCTTGGGTTGATGCATTATTTCATAGGTCTGGAAGTATGGAAAAGTTCAGAAGAAATTTTTATCAACCAAGGAAAGTATGCGGTAGAGATATTGAAGATATTAAATAGGTTGGAATGCAAAGCCATGGCCACACCCATGGACTCCAACTTGAAGCTGTTAGATGATGATTCATCAAAGTTAGTATATGCGACTCATTATAGACAGATCATTGGGTCATTAAAGTACTTAACAAATACCATACCAAACATTTGTTTTTCTATGAACACCTTAAGTCAATATCTTGTTCAACCAAGATGGGTTCACCTAGTAGCTGCAAAACATGTGATGAGATATCTGAAAGGGACTATAGACCTTGGTCTATACTATGATGGAAGCCATGACTACAGATTGTATGGCTATACAGATGCAGATTGGGTTGGAAGTATCTCAAACAGGAAAAGCACATCAGGTAGATGGTTTTGTTTGGGGTCTGCTATGAGTTCATGGTTTAGCAGGAAACAGTCCAATGTTTCTCTTATAATAACAAAAGCAGAATACATAGCAGATTGCTCTGCTAATTTGTGAAGCCATATGGCTTCGGAAGCTGATATCAGGTCTCCTTGACCTGAAGATGGATACTACATTGATTCTATGTGATAAATAGAGTTGTGATAACAGAGAACCTGGTGTTCCGTCGTGACACATAGAAATCCGATATTTCTACATACAAGAAAAAGATGCAGATGATGATGTTTCAGTATTCCCATACTAAGGATATAGATGATGCTTTTAGTATTCACATACTGGAGATACAGATGGTGATAGTTTAGTATTCACATACTGAAGATGTAGATGATGATGGTTTAGATGGTGATGTGCTGACGAAGCCTCTGTCCCGAGTAAATTTCGAACACTTTCGAGACAAGCTTGGTGTGGTTTGGAAAGACCTTCCTTGAAAGGGGGAGTAGTGATGTTGCAATGGGATTGTATCATCCTGGGACATATGTCCAGAAGTGATCCAGAGACCTCAGTCTTCGAGAATGAAGAGGGATTGTATCATCCTGGGACATATGTCCAGAAGTGATCCAGTGACCTCGGTCATCGATAATGGAGCAGGATTGTATCATCCTTGGACTTCGGTTAAGAACGGATCCAATGAACTTTAGTCATCGAGAAGGTGGCAAGATTGTATCATCCTTGGACTTCGGTTCAGAATGGATCTGATGAAATTCGGTCATCGAGAAGGTGGCAGGATTGTATCATCCTTGGACTTCGGTTCAGAACAGATCCGATGAACTTCGGTCATCGAGAAGGTGGCAGGATTGTATCATCCTTGAAATTTGGTTCAGAATGGATCCAGTGAAATTTGGTCATCGAGAAGGTAGTAGGATTGTATCATCCTTGAACCTCGGTTCAAAATAGATCCAGTGACTTCGGTACTTGAGAACGTGTGTTGATCTCGTAATTCCAATAGGAAGGATTGTCTGAGTTCCACAACTGCGTTGATCCCATAATTCCGAAAGGAAGGATCGTTAGTAACTCCATAAAGACCTAAATCCCATAATTATGAAAGGAAGGATCATTGAATTGATCCCGTAATTCCAATAGGAAGGATTGTCTGAGTTCCACAGATGTGTTGATCCCGTAATTCTGAAAGGAAGGATCGTTAGTAACTCCATAAAGACCTAAATCCCATAATTCTGAAAGGAAGGATTGTTGGTAGCTCCATAAAGACTTGATCCCATAATTCCAATAGGAAGGATTTCCCGAGTTCCACAAATGTGTTGATCCCGTAATTATAGGAAGGATTTTCTGATTTCCACAAATGTGTTGATCTCACAATTCCGAAAGGAAGGATCGTTAGCAACTCCATAAAGACCTAAATCTCGTAATTCCGAAAGGAAGGATCGTTAGTAGCTCCGTAAAGACTTGATCCCATAATTCCGAAAGGAAGGATTGTCTGAGCTCCACAAATGTGTTGATCCCATAATTCCAAAAGGAAGGATCGTTAGTAACTCCGTAAACACCTAAATCCCATAATTTCGACAGGAAGGATCGTTTGAGTACCACAGACATGTTGATCCCATAATTCCAAAAGGAAGGATCATATTGATGTTTTGATGATGATGATGTTGATGTTTTGATGATGTCGATGTTTTGATGATAATGATTTTATGATGATAATGATTTTATGATGATGATGATGTACTGATCGAAAGATCATAGTGTGATGATGATGATATTTTGATGTTTTGATGATGTTGAATGTTTTGATCATAATGATGTTTTGATGATGTTGATGTTTTCATGGTGATGATGTTTTTATGGTGATGATGATGTACTGTTCAAAATATCGGAGTATGATGATGATGTACTGATCAAACGATCAAGATTATGATGATGATGATGTACTGATCGAAAGATCAAAGTACTGAAGATATTGTTGATCAAAATGCTGAAGATATTGGTGATGATCGAAAGGTCAAAGTGCTGAAGATGTTGCTGCTAATAGAAAGGTCAAAGTGTTGAAGATGTTGCTGATTGAAAGGTCAAAGTGCCGAAAATGTTGATGATCGAAAGGTCAAAGTGCCGAAGATGTTGCTGATCGAAAGTTCAAAGAGATGAATATGTTGCTATTGATCGAAAGGTCTAAGTGTTGAAGATGTTGCTGATCGAAAGATCAAAGTGTTGAAGATGTTGCTGATCAAAAGGTCAAAAGATGCTGATGTTGATTAAAGAGTTGTTGTCATCAAATATTGAAGACAAAGACTATATGATGTTGAAAAGCTTCCAATGATTTATAGATGTGTTACCCTAATAATGTTGATGATGTCCTCTCCTACTATTGTTGTTGTTGATGTTGTTGTAGAATACCCTTCTCGTTAAGGGGGAGTGTTGAAATATTGCAACTTCGAAGAATATTCTATATGTACCTTTTGTGGTCCCTGATGGTCCTACCAGGAGAACCACTTGTATTATCTTGTACCCCGATGCTTCTAATCGAAAGAACTAATAAGAGTCATGAGGCAGTCCCCTCTAATTGTAAAGGTGGGTCATTAGCACCCCAGTGTGGTTACTTGAGCCTACATGTGTAACTCGATCTTACATGATTAACTCGAGCCTACATGACAGATGAGTTAACTTAAGTGAACGGATGAATATAAATAGAGGTGTAGTGCTCCTCATTTGACACACACACTCTCACTTGTGTAGTGCATTAGTGGAGAAGAGAAGTAGCTGGAGAAGGAGGAGGATCAGGCTTTGATATCCTCGTTGGTTTTATCTTTTATCCTTTTGGGGCATCTATATTGAGGAAGCTTTTGCTGGGTTTTTCCCTTTAGGGTTTCCCAGGATAAATCTTTGTGTTCCTTTTGTATGGTCGTGCTTGTCTATCTTTCAGTGATCCTGTTTATATTCTTTTGTTATGAAAATGAAATGAAATACTGATGTCTTAGCTAAGCATATGAAAACTTAACAAAAACTGTGGTTTACCTACCTGACAATAGCAATGTAATCGATTGGGTGGAACAAACTTCCATGAGAGCAGAGTAAACAGACCAGGTTCTGATAGCTAGGCGCACGTGAATGGTGCAAACAACATATACCAATGTAAAAAACAAGTCACAATATGGATAAAACAATATAATACATGTCACTTATATATATAACACTCTGCGGGAAAATTTTCGGCAGACAAACCTATCAGTAGGAAAGACTTAAATTAGTCAGAAGGATACACTGGAGGACTGTCGCAATGGTGGGTGCAAACAGAACTACAGTCCTAGGATACATTAAGTCCATCAAACATCAAAAACCCTAAGCTCTAAGTTCAGAACATCGAAACCGATCCTCCTCTGCAACGTTGGTAAAGTACAGTTATATCATTGCAGCTTTCCTTGTTTGAACGAGTATCGAAACTCAAAAATCCTAAGCTCTAAAAAGATGGCGAGAAAAACAAGCTGCTTTCAGAACATCTCAGCCTTAGTCTCCCGCAACATTGTCAATGATAGACACTAGGACTCCGGCTTACTCCGGTCAAACATCTCGATAGTGAAAATAAACATGATCAGATATCGAAATCACTAAGTGTTAAGCTCAGAACATCAAACCCGAGCAGAAGAGAACACGAGCTTAGATGTATCTGCAAGGGAGTTTGAAGTTCTTTCGACAGGCTTGACAGTTTGGCTTCCACAACGTTGGAAATATAGCCTACTATGCTTTTGATATCGGAAGGATAGTCAACTAATATTCCGACACAGAAAATGACGTAGACCAAGTTTTTTAAAGAACAAATGGACTTCAGGGCAGCCCTACTGAAAAAAAATACTCTTAGGCTAGATTTAGTAAAAGATAAAGAAAAGGGGGGTCCTAAAATTGAAAATTTTGGGGACAAAAAGTTGCAGTTGCAACAGATAGTAGCCAGTAATCCCCATGAATGACCGTAGGTTGGTCACATCCTTTGGGACTGGCCATTCTTCAATTTATTTTATCTTTTTTGTATCAACTAAGATCCCTTCTTCAGTTACTACATGGCCTCAGTACTTTATTTTATCCTTAAATAAATCGCACTTACTAAATTTAGCATAAAGCTGATGTTCTCGCAATTCTTGTAAAACAATTTTTAAGTGCTCCTCGTGTTCTTCTTTAGACTTTGAATAAATTAGAATGCCATTAATGAATAGCACCACAAAATTATCAAGGTAATTATGCAATACATTATTCATTAAGGACATGATGATAGCCAGGGAATTAGTAAGCCCAAATGGAATAACAACAAACTCATAGTCACCATATCTAGTCCTAAAAGTTGTTTTAAAAATGTCTTCATCTTTGATTCAGACCTGGTGATAACCAGATCATAAATCAATATTTGAAAATATAGTTGCTCCATGCAGCTGATCAAATAGATCATCTATGCAAGGAAACGGATATCTATTCTTAATGGTCATTTTATTAAGTTGACGGTAATCAGTTCATAAGCGTAGAGTACCATCCTTCTTTTTAACGAAAATAACACGTGCTCCCCAAGGAGACACGTTGGGTCTGATATAATTTTTATTAATAAGATCCTTTAACTATGATTTTGATTCATTTAGTTCCAATATATTCATCTGATAAGGGGCTTTCGAACTGGGCACTACACTAGGTACCAACTCAATAGTGAAGTCTAACCATGACTTTACAAACTTTTCTACTGATAACTTTCATTTTTATACTAAATCATAAGAAATATAACTCAGGTTAGCCCTTGGGTCAATTAATATAGAAATAGGTGTTTGATTTATATTACCTTCTACTTCCACCATGGAAGTTTGATAATCTACCTACCTATTTTCCAATGCCACGTTGATCCTGGCCATTGTCCTTGCTAAGTCACCAACAGTCATCTCCTCCTACATAGTATGTATGTTGCTAACAATCTTCTTTCGGTTAGGGAATACTGATGCATAATGAGGTCCATTACACTCCCAACACTTTACTAGTTCTTTATGTTCATTATTCTTAATTTAATTGCTATGATTATTAGCAAGTTCTTTATTTCTAGAGCCATTAGGGTTTAACTGTGAATTACCTTTATTTCCTTGGAAACTCTTATTAGGAAAATTACGTTGGATATTATTCCTAAAATTGTGGTTGGGTACGAAAGCCTTCTTCTTTTGTTCAAAATTATTAGATCTCTTAGCCTTCTTGTTTGACATGCTTTCCTTTTTGCGGTTCTGCTCATAGAAATTTTTTTCCTTTCACATAGCCTCGTCTAGGGTTTTTGGATTATAAGCATAAGTAATTGGAAATCTGAACATAAATCTAGATGTTTTCTACCTAACTTTGACTATAACTGGCACATCAAACTTTCATTTATTTACTATCAGTTTATGTCCTATATACCATTCTAGAGAAATATAATTTGTATACCAGGTCATTCGATGCCTTATTACTTGTTACCAATGATAGTTCATATGTATTTGTCTCAACAATATTCAAATGTTAAGTAAACTAGGAAAACCTAAGTCTAGGTATAGTCATTAGGTATAATGATTGACATTCATACATGAAACTAAAGACTTAGTGCAGAAGACAGTCTACTAACTATTTAAGTACTTACCAAGTAGAAATGCAATAATAAGAATATTATATCTTTAAACAATAGTATTACTGCTTTGTGTAAAGAATGAAAAGATCATTTCCTACAAAATCTATCCAACCTAGCCTTCGCCTGATCTTCATCTCACAAGGAGATATGAAAAACATTATTACCTTATAACAAAACTAAGTTTGTAATACTTATACTAAGAATCAAGCTATGAATCTTTCTATACTTGCAATCTTACACATAGAAGCGTTTTTAACCAATGTATTGTCATAGGTTCTCTACTAGGTCTTTTTACAAGTCCTATAGTTTATGACAAGGTGTTTATTTATATTGTTAACTAGGTTAAAGATTCTTTTACAGTAAGTTAGTACCCATTACATGGTTTATAAAATATAAATGAAAACCCTAGATTATGGGAATATTACCTCCCAACATTCTTTTTTATGATTATAATATGCATCTTATAATGAAAAGATAATGATTTATTTGCATAAGTTTTTAACCAAAGTTTTGATAAAACAATTTTGTGTGCAAATTGCTCCATTGGGTCTCGAACTATAATGAAAAACCCACAACTTGAAAATATATTTAATGCCACATGGTAGATGATTATTGGTTATGGTTTTGAATTTGGGACTTCACCATATAAGTCTCCCTATACCCTCAAAATTTTGCATTTGTCCTATATTTTAATACTGTTGTGGAGAGGGAGAGCCGCAGGCTCATGGCCGCTTAGGCCATAATGCCACTGCTTATCTCCTCCTATACATTTCTTCTATTTGTGATTTCTTCCTTACCATCGCTTTACTCTGCGTGTGAGGCCTCTGTTTCCTTTTCTTTGCCTCTGCGAGGGCTTCCCTTTGTGTAGTAGTGCAGTGGTGAACTCTATAGTGTGGGCTCGATTTCTGGTTCATTCCGGTGTGGCCTTGGCTTTTGATTTGAACTTTCTTGTTGAGATTTCCTTGAAAAAGCTTCCTTCATTTGATCTGACATACTCCAGCTTGGGGCTAGGGTTTTGTTTAAGCCACCTTCTATGTGGCTGAGGTCAAAAACTAACCAGGTATAATTTATTTTAAGTTTTAAAACCTTCTGCACTATTTCAAAGTGTTTTATTGTTTTCATTATTTGAATTTAAGAAAGATCTTAATGCCCAAATGGTTTAACTTGTGCAGGCTACTGGTTTGGATATTGTATGCTGGAAACCACCAAAAAACTCTATGCAAGGATTCTATGCTATGTGTCCACTCTGGTAAGCCTCGCTCTTGCATGACGTTTCTCCTGCAATGGTTGTATGGGGTTTTTGGTTGGTGTTGTTTTGCTTGGTTTGGTTTCTACTTGGTAGTGGCTACAATGTAGAATGTTATTTGGGAAGTCCATAAGGCCGTGACTTGATGAAATTCTTATGTGGGCTTCTCGTTCGTAGCTTAATTTATAGAACTTTTATTTTAGACACGATTTTTAAGCCGTGACTTCTGTTTGGAACAGACCATTAGGCTGTAACCTAATTGGGAACTGTAGTCTTTTATTTATAAATTAAGTTAGGGTTTTTAAATTATTTACTTGTATAATGTTAGACGTAAGACTCGATCAATGAGTGGTTAATACTGTTAAATGATCAAGATAGTTCGTTTTGACAAATGCCCTGTGTTATTTTAATTTAATTTGCAGTCCTTTGAAAATTCCAGTTTTTGGACTCTTTGGTGATTACGTTGAAAAAAGAAAATTTAATTTATTTTAATATTATCATAGGTTTTATTACGGTGTAATTCCATAATTTTTTGAGTTTGCTTAAAAGAGAAAAATGTTAAGACAATTGGTTTTTTAAAACAAAGTTTGAGTTTTTCTGTCAGTAAAAACAATTATTTCAAGAAATAAATAAAAGAAGGGTATATTAATACAACCTGAGTTTTTACTGTGTACTTGGGTTGGAATATTTATAAGGTCTTACTTAATTAGTCTTAGTTATTTATTTGACAAATAGTTTCAATATTGTTTCTGTGAAAAGTTATTTAATTTTATATATTTATAAAATATATAATTTTGTTTATATAAATGAAGAATTTATGCTTTAAGTAATTTTGGGTGAAGCTGTATTAACCCTCTTTTGGTAAAAGAGAAGGAAATGAAAGTCATATTTGACAGTTTCTCCAAAATAGGGTTTTGTAAATTTTTTAATTATTTTTAAATATTTACGTAGTTTAATATTTAATTGTAGTCACATTTAAAGTTTGATTCTTACTTAGATTAGTAATGCAATTATCTAAGTGATTACTAACCTTCATTTTACTGTTTTCTTATGTTATTCCTGCTTATTTATTTTTCTGTTATTATAATGTTTTTAATTACTATGTATATTTATAATAATTAGGATTATAACAAATGACTTATGTGTATATTTTTTTTATTTTTCTTGGAGATAGTTTTGTTTATTTTTATAAATATGTACACTATCTAAGGAAAATTTACGAAATAGAAAATATTTCTTTTGATTAACCCTATAAAACCTATAGAAGGTAAATAAACACATTCCTCCATACTTCATTTGATTATCTATCAGAATTTAATCTAACCTATTGTACTATAGTACTACCTTCTTGAAGGTGTGGGAAAATACAGTTAGGTATTTTATCCATCAATAAAATTTGAAGTTACTCTAATCATTTATCCTAATCCATATCTAATTTAGAATTTTTCTATCTTTTCATAGTAAAAGATTCACTTCCATCATTTGAATAACAAACGAACAAAAACTTAACATAATATTTCCTAAATTCAGAAAGAACATGTAGAAACTGGAAATATAGCAAAGGAGACAACAACTTAGGGAACCTGTTCCTCCCAACCAACTCCTGGAGATAGTTGAGCTGCAAATCTGAGGACCCCCAAGCCTATCTACTAGTCCACCTGGTTGAAGCATTGCGTGAGAGAACCGGTTTAGAAAACCTTTGCAACACTACTGAGTAATCAGTAGTAATCTGTTCTGCTTGTAGCAGTATGAACTTAGCTTAAATCAGCTGCACTAGTTCAGAACTTCAGTACTTTTCACTCAAACAAAAGTTTTGCTAGTCCGCTCCATCGAATTTATTGTGGACTAAATTCACCCAAAATTTTCACAAGTAAAGAATGAGCAGCCTTAGTTGAATTCAATGGGAAGTTTTATTAGCATGCCTACATCTTTTGGGTCAGTTTTCACTTAATGAGCCACCTTCTCTTGTTCCACTTTCTTGGGGAACATGACCACAAAATAGGGAAGTTGCCTCCTACAACAACTAGAATTAGTTTGAGGATCCTGCCAAGTGTCAATCTACTTTCAACCCAACATATTCCACCAAGTGACCAGTAAAACACTCATTTAATAGCCTCCTTAAATTTTTGTCTTTTCTTTCTTTTATTAATTAATAAAATATTCAGCAATTACATGCAATTATTCTTGACCCCACTTGGTCATTAACTACAAAATTTATAATAAAATTATAACATAATGTCTCTTAAAACATAAAATGTTTTTGCAAATTTGGGGCATGTGACATGTTCACTTGGTCCCTCTTGGTATCCTCTCATGGTTTCTTGTTCCAGTCACACGAGGAATATCCTTAGTCCTCCACTTATTCTCCTTCTGAAACCTCACCCCACTTCATAAGATACCACACTCCTTCTCGGTGTCTCTCACAATGTCATTGTAACCCCCATCCATCTACCCCTTATCATTCCATCCAACCCTCGTCTCTATAGTACCCGTAAATTTTTCACACCAGAGATTTACATGTCAGAGTTCATCTTTATCATACCCTTTTTGTAGATGATCATATTAATCCATGGTTGTAATGACAATAGGAACCTCCCTCTTGGTCCCTGGAAGAATTCCCTCTCTGTGTCATTATAGGATTTGGCTGTGTTGAAAACAAACTTAGTGATATATCCTTCCAAAATTTTGTTGATCCACACTTTGACAACTCTTTATGCCTTTTTTTTACCCTTTTTCAATTGATGGATCAGTTCAAAGGTCCAGTAAGTAGGTTCACCTCCTTGGAAGTTCCTTTTCTTGAAGGTGGATTATGCCAACCACTTGTATAAGATTATTGGGAACTCAAAAAATAAAATTTTGTGAATATCAGAGTAAATATATCTTCCCAATAATTATTATGCTGACAACCCAGAGTTCTATTTTTCTTCTGCTGTAAACTCTCGGGCCTTCTGATCGAACCAGTCCTAGATATCTAGCTTCGTCGGATACCACATCATGTCATGTTCTTCTTTGCACTATGGTCCCGGTAATTGAAACATTTGTTGACACACACTTATGTTGATAGGGGTTCACTCAGAACTATCGACATCCACCGAAGCGATCTCCCTAAAGATCAAAATAGATAGGTTTTATCCTGTCCAACAACACATGCAAAGAAGATGTCGAATCACCTGAGATGTCTAAGAAAGAGATCCAGGAACCACATTTCTGCAGGAGGAAGAGGATTCATGCACTAATACTGCAGAGTATTCTCAGATATCCAGGGGTTTTTAATACATTAATTATCGAATATGCTGATCATCATTCGCATCAGGTTCTAACATCATAACAATCATTATTAACTTAACAAGGATATCAACATATAGGAACCCATTAAGCACATAAATACTTTGCATCATTCAAAACATGGAAATATCACAGATCAAAAAGAATAAAAAAGACAAGAGTTTTTGCATCAACATCCTTCTCATATTAACTTCAATAGATCACAAAACATCCTTGGTTGAAAGCCTCAGACTAAAAACCATTCATCCGCATATTACAAAGATGACAAAAGATAAAGATGATCTCCAATCCTGATCTAAGGTTAGGTGCAAGGAATTCTACTAATTACACACCTATTTCTATCTATAGGCCCACGCATTTACAAAAAGGTCCACATAAGCTGACTTTCTAACCAACTTGGACCAAAATTCTAACTACTTTCGACCAAACTAACCACACTTGTCGGTAACTTCCTCTTCCGCAATCCACTTTGACACTTGTCTCTATCTCCTTCGTCACATCTTGCACACTTGATCCCATTTCCAATGGGCTTGGTAATTTTGAACCAAAAAATCCTCCACCTTCATCTTCCATAGGGAGAAATTCTTTCCATCTAACTTTTCAATCTCAAACATGGTTAACTTCCTATCATTGTCATAGCTCCCATTTGCAAAAAAACCCAAGTTTGTGAGTTTTCAAGCCGCTAATACTAGATGAAGAAAACAATAATAATAATTGAAAACAATATTTACGCGAAAACCTTATTGTACATAGATAAAAATATGGGGAAATGGAAACATTGATATATTATATTTATAATTAATTAACAAAAAAATTGCAATGATTTTTTCTATCCTTCTTATGCTACAATGTTGAAGGTCACTCCACTTTTATATAATACTTATGAGGATTCTAGAAAGTATAAAAATCCACTAAAAGGGTCTAGAAATTTATGCTTTAGGGGATCACCCCCACAACTCCAAAGGGAGGGATTGTCTCCCCCCTCTAACTCCCCTTGTGTGTTCGACACATACAAGTGGTACATGGGTGTAGTTGATATATATACAAGAAGGCTATTGGAGATCCAGATATTAACTTCATTGTTAAGGTTCTATATTCTTAGCTAGATATCATTAGTATTCGATTCAATTTCACAAAAATAGCATATGCAGGATCACTGAAAGAAACACAATCACAAGATAGAAACATACTTAACCTGGGAAACCCTCTAGGGGAAGAAAACCCAAAAAAAATTCATCTATATAGATGTATCAAAAGTACAAAGATAAAACCCCAAACATGTGTTCCTTCTCCTTGCAGATCTCTCTCTCTCTCTCTCTCGCTCTTATGCACTATACACAAGTGAGAGTGTGTGTTCAAATGAGGAACACGCCTCCTCTATTTATACTCTATCTTCCACTTGATTTTTTTCCTAACAGGTTGGCCCCAACAATCTTATTAAGAGGATTTCAAAACAATATAATATTATACTATGGATGGTTATATTAGCCCGACTTACAAGGAAGGTGTTGCGTCATGAATCTATGATGAAAAAACACAATAGTAACATATCGACATAGGAATAAAACATCTCCACTAGATTACAACAGTAAAATAAATTGAGAATATCCTTCGAAGTTACAATAGTTCAACACTCCCCCTTAACGAGAAGGGTATTCTACTGACAACAACAACATCAACTATAGGAGCAAGGAGAGAGAGAATCTACAACAACATCAATCTCTCTCCCCATGCTTCCCCGTGAGGGAGAGTGAGCTCAATATCACCATAGAAGTCTAATCCTACATATGGAAACTGCTCCAATGTGAGAACCTATCAGCTCCACTGAAAATAGAAGTCATCATCATACCCATTTTGGACCTCACCAACACCCTAGTGGATAAATACATCACCCCACCGCGTAAGTCTAGGCTCGTGGGGTGGGGATGGCAGCATTGTAACTACAAAGCTTAGGGAAGGGACCCTATCGAATAAGAATGATATTAAATTTCTCACGTAACCAAAGTTCTTCTTCCTTCCTCTCATTCAGTTAGATCATTGTGCCTTTATGATTAGGACTAATCCCAAACACCAGTCAAGTAGTACACCACGTAAACACTCCACTACTACATGCACATGGGTCCATGCATCCAAGTGTAAAGTGAATAACCACACCACTCTGACAATAGTGCTCACAAGCACTTTTGGTGGGAAGCTAGTAATCTGTGAGATTGGGATCTGAGTCCCATTTTTTTTGGCCCAGGTAGGCAGTAGGTGTTGATGTTGTCATGTACCACGAGGGGATCATCCCCTTGGTGGGTGTCTCCCAAGTTTACAGCTGCCCCTCTATGAGAAAAACCCGTCATAAAACACACACATTCTAGGATAAGCTCGAAGGTCTCTCCTTGGAGGTAAAACATGCCCAGTTCATTGTCCCACAGATCTACCAATGTTTCCAATTACCAAACTTGTGGGCCTCATATTTGATGTGAGGTAGAATTTGAATAACCCACACCTTCATAGAGAATTTAGGGTCATGGGATCCCTCATAGTAAGTCATTCCATGTCTTCGTGCTCTCTCTCACGCCTTTCCAATACCATTTTACCTACCCAAACATCAAAGTTTCCATTATATTCGCTAAAAACAACCTTTGCGCAGTCATCGCGACTATCATTTGAGGACAACATGAACCATTCATGGGTTTCTCATGGGTAACCTGTAGTTATAACACAAAACCATGACTTTAAAATGTTCTACCCGCAGTTACTTTGCAGTGCCCTTTAGGTAGTTCAAAAACCCAAAATATGGAATAATTTTAAACAAATAATACATCAAAATGAAGACATAGGAGATGGGAATTACATGCACTTTGCAAATCGAACATCCATCCACGTGATTGGTTGCACTAATTGTTTGAAGTTGGAGGTCAAATTTCCCAAATATGGTAAAAAAAACAAATGTTATGTTTTTTGAAAATATTTCTTCTATTTACATGATTTTTATTTTATTTTTACCCACTTTTCTATAGTTGAAATCATTTTTTGCTATATGAACTAATACTGCATCTTTTTTCATCTAAGTTTTTACAGGTCATGGATGAATCAAAGCATGTTTCCTTTGAATCTAGGTTAGGATTTGGTCCTTTTTGCACTTATACCTCTGTTGAACTTTAGGATCTCTTTGATATCCATGGGCTGGGGCGTATAGCTACTTCTTACCTCTCAAACATCATCCTTCTTCCATTGTTAGGACCTTCCTTACATGGGTACCTTAGTTAGAACATTTCTTTCCATTTTTGGTACCCATGCTGCATTTGATCTAGGTTGTGGGAGCCTTTGTAGTTGTATTTTATGCCAAAATGAACCTCATTTTTCATCTTTTACTACGATACCTCAGATTATAAGGCTCCTTCCCTTACAGAGTTATCTTCAAGCTCTAGTCAGACTCCTTAAAATTGACTAGATAGTCGAGTGACTAGTTTTTTCAGACTCGTTAAAGTAATTGAAGGGTCATCCACATCAATGATGGTTTACCCCTTTTTCATACCATGTGGATAAGTTATGAAAAAGGAATACTCTATTTTCTTTAGAATCTAGAAGAGTATCTTCAGGTATAGATTTATCTATTTTTTGGGACTGGAGGCCTAAAATTACAGAAAAGGAACATGTTTGAGCCTAGTTTTCTATTTTTTGTGCTCTGGGCCTAAACATGGAAAATATTCCGAGCGTTCTTTATGGCATTGTCATGCTCATTAAACCCGAGTAAAAAGCATTGAGTTTATTGTTTTTTGTACCATTCTTGTAAATAAATGGAACTTTCTGAGTGATCTTTCCTTCCTTCACACTTGTTAAACTAAGACTACATTCTTTCTTTTGAAGGAGTGTCGGTTGTGTGATAGTTTACCCCTTTTTCAGACCTTTGCAACTAAGTACGAAAAATGTCTACCTTAGTTATTTGGAAGTTGAGAGAGTTCTCCTTTGGATTTTTTTACAGGTTTTCGGACTCGGGAGACTAAATTTATGAAAAACCATTCCCCCTAGAGTCTTCTTTGGAGTTTACAGACTCTCAAAACTATGAAATCACCGACGAGCTTTCACTAATTCAGGATCGTAAAATCCACATATAAGTGACATATCAAGCACTATTCTCTCTTTTCTTCAATCTTGTTAAAAATGAAGAACGAATCGAGATGACTTTCTTGGACTCATTAAAAAATAATAAAGGAAAGGAATATATTTACTCTTTGGGTTATGACTTGTTGGCATCATGTCATCCATCAACACAACACTAGTTTGAGCCTCCCTCCACTCATGTCTCATTTTTCACTTCTCAGCTCAACTATCACTTCGAGTCATTAATCCTCCACTTGTCCTAAATACATGTAAAATTTGTCCATGTACCCTACATGGAATATGAGTCAATTTGTTCCCGTTGAAAATTCAAATTTTCCTTGGGTCATCTCTTTGTGATGCTAGCTATTCAAGGATCCTTATTCATCTATGTTTCACTCCAATTCCTATCATATTCATCTCTGATATTATCTTGTGTACACCTTCCCTTATCCATTTTTCCAGTTACTCAGGTGGCTCATTGAAGGATTCAGTGCCTTCCTATCTAGATAACGTATTCTAATCAGTACGTCCTGAAGAAGAAGACCTAAAGTTTCGAAGATAGTACCTAGGAACCATTACACATATTGGTGGACTCCTCTGCATTGGTGGTGAGCACAAATTCTTAACTGACTCTCCAATGGTATCCTTCCATGTTTGACTTCAACTCATATGTTCACATGGTTGGATTCATGTTGGTTTCTATGCATTTGGATGAATACCTTAGGTTACAACCTATATGACCTAAGTTTTGCAAGAATGTTTTCTGATCCTAGAACACTATTTCCAACTATTGAAGACTCATCATTGTACTGTTGTGGCTTAGATCCACTATTGTAATACATATGTGTCCTTGTTTCCCATACTATATGATGTAAATGAATGTTTTAAAGGAGTTAGTGTTCCACATTATTTAACATGGAATCCTCAGTAACGATTTTGTAAATGATATTGATTGTCTACTTCAGGTACTTCTCTACGGCCTTGATACCGAGTCCCTTCATGGTAAAATATTTGTAATGTGTTCCATCCATCACTTCCCTCTGACCTCACACATTAGGGGGCATCATTTATACTATGAAATGGCACTTCTCCACCTGAGTACTAACACTCAATATGTCAGTACATGAAATGAAAGTATGGATTGAAGTGTCCTAATCACTATAGATGAAATGAAGCTTTAACACATGTTATTCCCTCCATATTTAACTTTGTTTATAAATAAATTTGTCTTTTATTCATGACTTTGCTTTTGACAAGTCGTAGGTCACTCATGGGTAGGATAATATGAAACCTGTGGATCAAATCTGCAACATTGTAATTGTGGGTTTCCTTTATATAAGTCATGATTAATTCATGATTTTCTAGTATATGCACCCATGATTCCTTTAAGACAAAATTTAGAAATAAAAACACAATTAATTAATGGCAGTAGCGATCGAAATCATAACTTCCCAAACTCTCCTAACTTTCCTATCCTTGTAACCTATCCTCATCAACAAGTATAAATAGAGGGGAGGGGTAGAGGCTAAAGGAATAAAGTTGAAGAGCAATGTTATGCTAGAGGAATCCATTGGAGAGAGGATCAGGAGAACTCAATATCTTGGTTAGCAGAGAGGCTTGTCTAAGACAAGGTTGTAATGTTCCCTACAACTTCTAAATAAAGAGTGAATCTCTTCTATGTTGTCTTTGTATATGTTCTAATTGTTGTGAATTATGAAATTCATTGTTAGTTATTTTCATATCCAATTATAATCTTTCATCTTTCTTTATATAAAAATTAACATTTCTGTGGAAGAACATCCATTTCTTGTGCAGGTACAGAAGGTCAGGAACTTGAAGAGCATTGGAGGAATAAGGATAGATCTTGTACCAAACTTCAGTAACAAGGTACACATCCATTTTATCCCATTTCTCTCATATATGTTTCTGTAATATTTATATATCTGCAATCCAAAACCTAGTATTTTGGTGACCCTAGGACACCAAGTCATAAGGTATATTTCCCTCACAACACCCAACTTACAACAGAGGTTTTACATCATGACTCTATGATGACCAAATACAATAGTAACATCTTGACAGAGGAATAAAACATCTCTATTATATTACAATATAAAAATACATTTAGAATATCCTTCAAAGTTACAATATTTCAACACTCCCCCTTAATGATAAGGGTATTCTATTGACAACAATAACATCAAATTTAGGACACTAGTACAAAATGAGAAATTAATGACTAAAAAAATGACTAAAATCAGGCTATAAATGACTATTTTTGAGTCGGTGACTAGTAGTGGCTAATTTCCACTATCTTATAGCTAGTCGTATTTCACTAGTCATTAATAGCTTGACTTAGTAGTCATTGATTTAGTCATTGATAAACAATGATTTAGTCATTGATAGTCAATGATTTAGTCATTGATTTAGTCATTGTTTTAGTCATTGATAGTTAATGATTTAGTCACAGATTTAGTCACTGATTGCAACAATTAATGACCAAATATACGACTAAATAAACTACTAGATGTTAATATATTAATGACTAAGCTAAATATGACTAGGATACGGGAAATTAGCTACTAATAGTTGTATATATGCGAATTCAGTCATTTTTGTAGTCACAAATTTATGATAGGGAACAGAGGAATCGAACCACCAACCTCTTGCCTATAATTAGGCAGGAGCTCTACCATTGAGCTAGCACCCTTTAAAAAGTTTTTATTGCTTGACAATGATGATATTCAAACAAATTTATGATAGATAGCAATCTACAAACTACATAATTATTACTATTACTACTTACCAGTAACTAGTATTTATGATAAACTAATTCCTCAGAGCTATGTACAATTTTCCCTGTAACTAAAATTAGCATAAGGAAAAATGTAATGCTTTTCATTGTATTGTGTAAATTATTGAAACAATGAAATAAATAAAATTAGCACAAGAAAAATTGTAATGCTTTTTCATTGTATTGTGTAAATTATTGAAACAATGAAATAAAGATAAAGATGTATTTTAGCAAATTGAAATAATGAAATAAAGAGAAGCATGTGCTTTAAACATTTTAAGGAACTCTCATAGACTTATATATAATTAAAAATATAACAATCACATAAATAAAATACGGATAAAAAGAAATAGTTTTTTTTATAACTATAACATAGTACTATATTAAAAATACAAAAAAAATGAATAGAAATTATACATATAATACCATGAAATGTAGTTTTATCATTCAATGTCATTAAAACATTTTACATAAATAAGATTATTCATATGAATTCCAATGGAATATACAAAATAGAAAAAAATTATAGGTTGTCCATCAAGTGGATCATCATCATCAAAATACATCTTAAATGCATTTTAAAGTGTTTGATGAATATCCTAAAGTTGGATCTATGTACATTGAATGTTCTACATATTAAAACATTGATGTGTCAAAAGAGAAGATATTGAGGAAACCTTCTACAAAGAGGGGGTGAATCTAAATATCCATGCAAGGGAGATGAGAGAAAATGATGAGTAGTAGGTATTTGATGTTCTACTAGAGTTGGAAAAGGATGATAATGCAACAATCATCTATTGTGCATCCAAGTATGTAGAGTCCTTGGAGGACATACCCATGAGGACAAGAGTTTAATGAACACTTTTCTTGTTTATGAATGTATGGATTAGGGGAAGGAAGAAGAAACCCCATTGAGGCTATAACTAAAAGGAGAAAAACATTAAGATTGCTATAGATTTTAAATAAAGTTTTGAAGGAGAGGGAAATGATGTAAGTGTGTTAAAAGAGGAAGATGTTATAGCCCATAGGGAGGTTGTAGAAGATAAAAAAAGGCTTAATATAACAACCATTTATAGAAACTGCTCTGTCACGATCCCTTCCTGTAACTCCATTAGATGCGCAATTCGACGGATTACTAATAGTCATCAAGGCCAATAAATATATTCAACTATATACATCCCCTAAGTAATTAAATGATTTCTTTCAACTTATATACTTCTATAATAACCCAGCTTTTCAGGTAGATTCCAACAACAATACAAGGGAATGAACCTTCAATTACACCCAATAAAACTAGGACATTTCAACAAGAAACACTAAAAAAAGGGGATGAACCTCAAATTACCCCAAATAAAACTTGGACATTGCAATAGGAAACACTAAAATAACAACAAACTATTTTTATGTACTCCATAAAGAACCCCATCAAACAAATTTTTTATGTAGAATTTACGTCATCTTCAAAAAGATATCCATCAGGTACAAAAAACCCATCACTTTCATCATCTTCCTTAGATTTAAACTTATCTATGTTAACCTCATTCTTTTCTTCCTCATCATCCTTGTCACAGTCAGAAAGGCTTTCCCCAGGATCTTCCTGAAATTTTTAACAAAGTAAGAAAGTTAATAAAAATACTACAAATACTCTTACCAAAGATATTTAGTGATTAGTATCTCTTCCCATTATTCATCACTATCATTCTCATAGTCCAAACAAGAGTCCTTCCTGAAAGGATTTCGAAGCCCAATTCCATCACTGCATCAAAACCAAAGAGTCAGAAACAAAAATTTCCCTCGTCTACTGCAAGTCTATAAATTGGTAAGCTGTTTAAAGTAGAATTAAATATCAGCAAAAGAAAATCCCATTCCAAGTCAAGGCATTCAAATTTCAAACATATACTTATTTTTCTAAGGAAATTCATATCAACGAACACACAGAAGCACAAGATATGAAGATTCCAATAATTGGTACCTAAAGATGCCAATAATTGGTACCTAAAGACAACAAAATGACCAGAATTTTACTCACTTGGGAAAGCCAGAATATCTTTAAGTATTCTATGTCAGATAAGCTCCACTGAAAAGTATGACCCTCGTCAAAATATAAGTTATGTTTGAGTATCTCAAACCTGACCCAGTCTGCTGACAAGGTTAGCTGAGGCAACAAGAAAGTATTCCTTCCATGAATACCAAATTATGGAGTAACTGAAATCTCCTCATCTTCGCATTCCTCCTATTAAAAATACACAGCTCATACCATAAATTGCCATTTTTAGTGTATATAAACTATAATTAAAAACTTTCCTAACACTGATAAATAACATGTGAACAGGGATGTATCAGATATCAAGAAAACATATAATAAGTTTAACTCATCAATGCATCCTTTATTATACCAAAAAACCAGGAAAAACATATTTATAAATGATTCAAAAATGATATTTTCCTCAAGATTATGTTTATGATACATGAATTTTACTTGCAATTACATTTTTCACAATTGCATCTCTTCATTTTAAATAAGGAAAAAAGGAAGACAATCCACTGTCGCCATTGGACTCCTCCTTTATATGAATTGTTAACCTGTCCATCCATGCTAGCTCATCCACATTATGTTATGTTGTGTGTCCACAATGAAAGTGCACATGCCAAGGGAGCATGATAGTATGTTAGCAACTTAGCACAACCGAATATTGGAACAATGCACCCATGTCACTACCCTGCATCTATGCAAGTAAAATATTAAAACATCTGCAATACATATCTCAATCGGCACTTTGATTGGCTCTTTAAGTATTCTATATCAGATAAGCTCCACTGAAAAGTATGACCCTCGTAAAAAGATAAGTTATGTTTGAGTATCTCAAACCTGACCCAATCTGCTGAAAAGGTTAGCTAAGGCAACAACAAAGCATTCCTTCCATAAAGACCAAATTCTGGAGTTACTGAAATCTCCTCATCTTCACATTCCTCCTAATAAAAATACACAGCTCATACCATGAATTGCCATTTTTAGTGGATATAAAGTATAATTAAAAACTTTCCTAACACTGATAAATAACATGTGAACAAGGATGTATCATATTTCAAGAAAACATATAATAAGTTTAACTCATAAATGCATCCTTTATTATAAAAAAAAGACAGGAAAAACGTATTTATAATTGCTTCAAACATGATATTTTCCTCAGGATTATGTTTATGATACATGAATTTTACTTGCAATTACATTTCTCACAATTGCAGCTCTTCATTTTAAACAAGGAAAAAAGGAAGACAATCCACTGTCGCCATTGGACTCCTCCATTCGATGAATTGTTAACCTGTCCATCCATACTAGCTCTTCCACATTATGTTATGTTGTGTGTCCACAATGAAAGTGCACATGCCAAGGGAGCATGACAGTATGTTATAAACTTAGCACAACTGAATATTGGAACAATGCACCCATGTCACTACACTGCATCTATGCAAGTAAAATATTAAAACATCCGCAATACATATCTAAGTCGCAACTTTGATTGGCTCTTTAAGTATTCTATGTCAGATAAGCTCCACTGAAAAGTATGACCCTCGTAAAAAGATAAGTTATGTTTGCGTATCTCAAACCTGACCCAATCTGCTGAAAAGGTTAGCTGAGGCAACAAGAAAGTATTCCTTCCATAAAGACCAAATTCTAGAGTAACTAAAATCTCCTCATCTTTGCATTCCTCCTATTAAAAATACACAGCTCATACCATGAATTGCCATTTTTAGTGGATATAAACTATAATTCAATACTTTCCTAACACTGATAAATAACATGTGAACAGGGATGTATCAGATATCAAGAAAACATATAATAAGTTTAACTCATCAATGAATCCTTTATTATACCAAAAAACCAGGAAAAATGTATTTATAAATGCTTCAAAAATGATATTTTCCTCAGGATTATTTTTATGATACATGAATTTTACTTCTAATTACATTTCTCACAGTTGTAGCTCTTCATTTCAAACAAGGAAAAAAGGAAGACAATCCATTGTCACCATTGGACTCCTCCATGCGATGAATTGTTAACCTATCCATCCATGCTAGCTCGTCCACATTATGTTATGTTGTGTGTCCACAATGAAAGCGCACATGCCAAGGGAGCATGATAGTATGTTAGCAACTTACAACAACCGAATATTGGAACAATGCACCCATGTCACTACACTGCATCTATGTAAGTAAAATATTAAAACATCCGCAATACATATCTAAGCCGCCACTTTGATTGGCTCTAAAGTTAATCCCTACAATGTGCGTCCTACACTACGATTATTTTGAATTTGCAACTCTCATACAACAACCAAAATTGTGCACCCATACTTTGACAATTTCTTAAGGGGAGCCTTTCTCTCGCTCAACTCCTCTAGTCATGGACTTTGTCAATATCTGACTCCTTCCAGGACCAATCCTACGCACCAAGGCTGCAATTTGGCTTTAGCCTTTCCCATCAAACTAGATTTTACAACAGTCACATGTCATGGGTTCCCTTCACTTTTCCAGTTACTCAACTCATAAGTTGAGAATCCAATAATAGAATGGCATTCAAGACACTACAACGTAAAGAAAAAAATCTTGTAGTTACAAAAACATTCCCCTGATTAGAAGAAGAATACTCTTTGAATTCTACTGTAAAATATGATAAACAAATAAATGTGATACAGAGATCAATTTACCACTATCCCATCTGAATAGAAACTTGCCACCTAATTTAAACAAATTTCCAATACAGTTAATGAGAGCCACAATCTAATTAAATTGTGTACTTACATTAATTTCATTAACTTGCACACTGTCAAAAGGAAAAATGATAGATGAAACGTCGAGTGTGACTGCTTTCAAAAAAATACCAACAGTACATGAAAAATCAAATATATGTCCTCAGGTTTCAGCCCGTAGCAGGGAGGGAGGGGGTTGTTTGTTTACAATCCTAAGTGACAGTGGGAATTGAATTATGCTTGGTGGTCAATAGTGACCACCTTTAATAACATAGAAGCATTATATTTAAATCAAGTGATAAAAATTCTAAGAGCCAAGCAGATTCAGAAACTTATTTCTAATGGAGACTTGATGATTATCATTTGCAAAATTAGAGACTTGACTCCCTATGCACCATAATGTCTTGCAAGAATGATATCTATACCTAGAATTCAAAGAATTGCAAGTATTTTGACTTGGGGAATTGCAAGTATTTAGCATTGAATCATTTATTGTTTCAAAGGTACCATTTTGTATGGAGAAGTTATGCTTTGTGAATCATTATTCCTTGGCTATAAAGGAACCTAATAGTGGATTCAATAATTAAAGAGTCATGTTGCAAATATAAAGAGAAATACCCTTCTCCTATAACATTGTGTCTTTAGAGAAACCTTTAAAGGGTTGTATATTTTGCTTCTAGGTGATGATACCAATTATTTGAAAGGTAGGACAACTGGTTAAGCATGAATTAAACTAGAAAAACTTGCAAACTATTAGGTATAAAATATATATATATATCAGCTCTGTGTTGAGATGTACAGGATATGAAACATCTTCCATGATGATTGGACAACAATTCACAGAGAGAAAAAACCATTGATAAGAACTAAACTTTCCTTAGAATGTATGGTCACCTAAAATAAGACTACACTAAAATTTAGATTCTAGTAAGCTTTTGAGATGGACTAAACCTATCGAAAAGGTTGGAGAGACTGGTATTCTACAGTGTTCTTATAATGTACAATTACATAAAGGCATATTCTTATCAATATTTATGACTTTCAAAATGAAGGAATTTACTTGACCATGAAAAGCACATTTATGATGAAGCAAAGGATAGACAAAATCATGATGAGGCTCATATTCCCCATTTGAACTGCCTACAAGAAACTATTTCTTCATAAGGGTAATAAAGCATGTCTCTATCCTGCTTGATTGGAATGTGAAAGCTCCCTGCCTTGATTATCTGATTAAAAATTAGTTTTAAGTTCCAATTCCCTTCAAGACCTATGGCATGTTTACGCCTTCCACTCTGACTCCCCATGTGGGATGCATTGCTTCTTCAATGGAATATAAGAGCCTCACTAAGACCTGGGTCTCATATTTTGGTGTGGAGTTATATCTTCAAGTACAAAGTTAAAGGTTCATGAAGAATTGTTCAAAACCTACCAAGCAGTTTCACAAAAAAAGAGCAAATACCACACAAAATTTGGCACAACATATTTTTATTTTATTTTTAAATTTGGTTTTGATTGATCTAGGGGGAGTTACAAACACTCTCAAGATTCAGCGCCAATAGTTTCCTTTATTCATTTAGTTAGAAAATTATTTGTGGAATTCCATTTACACATACAAAGTTTAAGGCCATGAAATGTTATTCAACACCTGCCATGTAAGATCTATCCATCCTTATTCAGCATGTTCAGTTTGTATGGTATCAACATCCCATATTCAAGATAAAATATGTGACAGTTCCAAAAGGATTAATCACTTTGGTGAGTTCAGGAGGCTCAAAAAATTCATATGTAGTCTTCAGCCATCTACATCTGCTACAATCCTATTTTTATCAAATTATAAGCATTTTTATTATCACTGTAGTGACCATTATTTGTGAAGAAATTGAAACACAAGATGCTTAGAGTCATGGAAAATGAGAGCAATACATATGATATTGTGGTAAGAGAATATGTTGCAAATGTTGATTTGACCATTACAACAAAGTCTATCCAAGAAGTTGGAAACATTGCATTATAGTAGTGTGATGTCAATGGTATTGTTGATGAAATTATTCAATTCCTTAAGATGGAAAAGGATTATATCACCATAGAAACTTTGGTTTTAATCGTCAAAGGCCTTTTAAGGAATTATCCACACCAGAGCCATGACTGTACTGCAGTCTTGGCAACACTAGTGGTAGAAATGTTCTTGAACCCAAGGATAAAGTTGCAGTGGATTAGATGTTCATAGAATATTCTCAAGATATTGTCAAGAAGCCTCTAGAAACCTAGAGCGTGTAATTAATCCATCTAAACAAGCAGTTTCTGTATTTACAGATACTCATGAGTAGTAAAATTATGCATTGTATATTTGATGAATTCAACTTTTATTTATGTTATTTCTTGGGATCCTCTTATAATTTTTTTGATAAGGAACATCAGGGACCGAGTTTTCAAATGATATGAGATTTTTGGATATCACCACAGGACCTACTGATAATCTCCTCCTAGAGGTAAAGCGTTGAAGCAAGTGAAAATGATCTATTCCAAAGAGTTGAAGCAAAAAATTAGTCTTTTCATATAATGCTTCTAACTACAATGAAATTTATACAACCCTTGTATCCCATCCTCCATCTCTTACAACTATCGCTCCTCAATCTAAAATTTCAATGACAAGAGAGGCACCTTTAACACTTATTCCACACATGGGTTCCGTCATTGATGATTTTCTCATGTTGGACTCTTTCATCCTAACACCACCAATTTTTGCATTAACACTTGGTCCTACCACCTTTCAGCAAAAATGAAGTTTTATTCCAATTTCTCTAACACATGTGTACCCATCCTTCTCTATCATAAGCAGGGGCATCAATTCAATGCATTGCATTAGATGGTGCAAATCCAAAGTTTAGATTCAACAACACAGTTTAATTTGTTTTGTTAAATTTTATCAGTAAATTTTGTTTTTGATTGATCTATGGGGAGTTACCCAATAAAACACCAAACCCACACTCACTTTAAGATGAGGAAAGAAAACCCAACACAACTATTTCTATTATGATCAAGTATTAGGAATGCCTTTACTGGAATAATCCCCACCTCAATTGTTTTTTGTTAAGATTGATCAAAGTTAACATTTGCTGAACCTTTCTTGAAGTTCCTATCCTAATTTTGATCATGTTCCCACCATTTATTACTAGTATCAAGAATGCAGCCATTCATCTAGATGTTTGGCTACTGCAACAATATAAAAAAGACGGGAACACTAGGATCAACGTAGTTTGGGAAAATATTAAGGAAAATAAGGAAATTAAACATAGAATTTGACTGATTTTAAACCAAACCATCAGTTACCTCTACATGATGATATCCTCTATTTTAATTTTCCATTATTTACTCTTCTAAACTGCTCTTTCGAGTGGGGGAACATTAAATATTTAACCTAACTTAGATACAAATACTGCTACACATAGTGTTGGAACTTAAATACAAATACTGATACACATACTGCTGGAACTTAAATACAAATAATGCTACTACACATACTGCTGGAAATCACTACAACAACATACAATAAACACAATTCAATTTCTCGCAGCACAACATTCTAAAATAATGCTGCAATTTCTAACACTCCCATCTATTAAGTCCAGTAAAAAAACAGTTTAAAACATAGCTAGGAAGTTTTGAAAGAAGGATAAACATGGACAAGTTCAAAATTAAACCAGTCTAATAGTGTTATGGAAAATGAAGAAACAACTCCAGTGATTTAAGAATTAAGCATAATGATTTATGCTCTTGATGGAAATGCAGGACACATAAAAGAACAAAAGTTTGAATGAAAATATAACAAGTGCAGCATATTATAGACAAATAGAAAATCAAAAGGATTTTCAGAGACATACCTTTATCAGAAGTATTCAATTTTGGCTTCCATTGTTCTTGCTGTTTGGACTTGTGTATTCTCGCTACAACATCATTCCCCTTCATTGCTTGATGTAATATGCTTGTGCTTGCTTGAATTTTTTCTAGATACTGTTGACCTACATCATTTAAACTCTTGCTCTTGACAGAGCTTTGTTTACTCTTTTTTGCATGATTCCTCAATGTCAAAACTAAATATCCATTCAGTTGATGCTATGACCCATTTTTCTCCAAACCAAGCCAGGATTACTACATATTAGTGCTATGTACATCCATCAATTACAATTACCTAGGATATGTAGGAACAAAATTAGTCAAGCACATGAAAAAATATTATAAATGGACAAATAGAAGAAAACAATGTGGTTTAGACCTTCCTTAATTTCTATACTTAGATATATAATATGATCACACTTTGTCTCTTAGGATACAAGTCACTAACGAAACAATGGACATACTTGAGAGAGAGATAGGTAGGTAGTTGTAGGGCACAGTGACACAAATACAAACCACAAGGTCACAGATCAATACTGGCAAGCTCAAAACATATATAAAAGACAAAAAAATATATTTGCATTTGCAGCAGCTATCGACCCAATAGCTCTCCACCCACAAAACTCAAAATCCCTAATCGAGGTTCTACACCCAACTTGATGAGATTCAAACCAGATTCAGTTAATTTTTTTAGGCCTTTCTGGCCACAAACAACTGCACCTAACTGGACTAAATTTTTAACAGCTACACTTATTGCCTCATGGCTTGGGGTTTGAGGTCCAAACTCCACTTAGCGTAGACAGGATTTATTCTCTTAGCTTTTCCATACCTCAAATATTGTCATTGTCTGCTCTAGGAGGACATCATGGATAGTCCTAACTTGTGCCCATAACTGCCTCACATCCACAAAAATGGCCCAAATTGAATGCCGAGGCTGCTAGAAGGTGAAACACACCCAATAATGTTCAAAACAATACCCATATTGGCTTAATTATTGTTGTAACTTGTTGTTATAGGGCCCAAAACTGCCCATATATGAGGTACAGGGGATGTTCATTTCCTTTCATTGTCCACAAGTGGCATGGATTTCCCAGAATTCGTTACAACTAAGAAAAAGACAACATCATACTTTAGACTTTCCCAGAAAACTCAGAAACCAACCCATAAACCCTCATGAAAAATTAAGTCAACACCTTATGGGAAACATGGGAAACAATGTGCATGATTCCTCAATGTTAAAACTAAATATCCATTCAGTTGATGCTATAACCCATTTAGGGCAGAGTGAGACAAATACAGTCCACAAGGTCACAGATCAATATTGTCAACCTCAAAAAATATATAAAAAAACAAAAAAAATCTATTTGCATTTGCAGTAGCTGTCAACCCAACTCTCAACCCAGCAGCTCTCCACCCACAAAACTCAAAATATCAAAGAAAGACAAAAAAATCATTACCACAGGGAGAACAGAATGAGCCCAGATAGCTTATCTAGGAGGCCTCTTGGGTGGAACAAACACACCCCAGGGGAATCAAAACAAGAATATATCCCCAGCTAATACAAGAGGATAGGATAAAGAGTCTCATACTTGAAAAGAGAAAAACATGAGCATGCCACAAATACAAAAAAAAAACTCTTAAAAGAGCTGTATCAAACCTTCCTCAATAATTTCTCCTTCCCAGAGTTCTGATAAGGAGAGAAGACCAACCTTCATATTAAGTGCTTCCTTGGATAAGCGGTCTGCACCATGTGGGTACTTAATATGTATTTGATTTAAAAGTTACATGTTGGCACCCCAAACCCTAATTTTAATTGTAAGTGTTGTTAAGTGGACCCACATGTAAAGTGGGCGCATAAGTTAAGATGAGGTCTAATATAAATAAGAGACCATTCTTGTCATTTTTATCATCACTTCATCACTTGTTCATGCAACTTGCTAATCATAATGAACTTGGATAAGGAGGTGCTAAGATTAGGGTTTCCTCATGAAGCTTGATATTAGGGTTTTCTCATGAGTATTTAAGGAGGCGATACTCGAACGATAATGATTTAATAATTGTGGCTGAGATATGGGGTACCAAGGATATATGGTCTTGTGTTGATGTTTACAAAGACAAGGAAATCACATTATATACAAAGGTGCTTGATGTGTTGGCTCTATATCAGAGGACATTACCAATTTCATTTTTCAAGTGTTCTTTTGATTCCTTTAAGCTTCTCCAAGAAGAGCCATTGCTCTTATCCACCTTCCAACAAAAGTCTATTTTGTCTCTATTGCTAGAATCTACTAGAGGGCTACGTTTCTCTACTCCTGGATGTGAGGGTCCTAGATTCGGCATAGGACAACTATACAAATATTTACAACCATTATTGAAGTTGATGTTGTATTTGCCAGAGAAATAAATACAAAATGATTCCCATCTTCTAGCATACAAAGCAATGTTAAGCACCTCTTCCTTTTATAAAAATAAAGAGGAAGTGGGAGTGTGGTTTTCTTTCTTGCTTGTTCACAATAGTACGCAGGTTCTCCTCAAGGAAAGATGAGAAGTACACTCTCCAGACAGCTTGGCCAGTGATATGTTTGGTTCATTGGGATCAACTATTATTGATTTCTTATGTGATGTGGTATATACATTAGGAAATAATATATACAAGTACCTAGATGAGCTACTTTCCTGCCTCTCTAAGCATATTTCAAAGGAAGATCTTGCACCTCCACATTTTATCCCTCTTGTGATTTGTATCTTTGAAAAGTGCCTTCGATTTGTTGAATCAATGTCCAAAAGTTTGAAGTTAGCTCAATGGATAGTCATTGAAATCTATGTGGCTAGTGTGTTGAACTTTCTTTTGCAATCTCAAGTCAACTCAAGGGCATTGAATTTTATAATCATGACTATGTTGTCTCCAAAGATTCAAAAGGATTGTCAAACTGATCAGGCTTTAGAAACCTTTCTTTGTGAGTGGATTTGATTAAGAAGCTTATTGATTTTTGGGGAAAATTCATTATCCAAAGATGAATATGGATATAACGTGGAAGCGATGGATAAGTAGCATTTAGGAAAAGATAGTTCTAGTATTATGAATCCCTTTCTCAATTTCTGGCTCATCCTGCAATAAGCATGTTTATTTCCAAATGGATGTATTCTTCTATTTCAAGGAATAATCAAGACATGGGAGCTCCTGATATTGAAAGCATTGGTTTGAAATGAATGAAATGGAGAAGGAAGAGTGCCAAAACTAGATTTGAGATATTTTTGCATCTTTGTCAAGTAAAAGGTATATTGAGAAGCCTGATGGAAATTACATCCTCCCAACATAAAATCAACCCAGGTGGAGCATTGAAGCAGGGCGACTCATTTGGTAGAACCATTGCAGAGGCTTGCAAAACTTTCATTTGTTGGTGCCTTTTAGTTTTCAAAAATGAACTTCTTGAAAGCATTAAGACAGATTATTGTGGAATATCACCTTCACCTACATTTTGTATTCTATATGTTTTAATCCCATTTATATCACCTTTCACTTTGCTTGAATTCATGATTTGGTTGTTTTACAGTAACATCTCTGAGCATCAAGAAGCAGAAGCCTTTGCCCCTGGTCCAAAGCTCCCCTATGCCCATATCGGGCTCTATTTTACAACAATAGAAATTAAAATGTTCCTTTCCTAACTAAAACAAGATAAGGAAGATATTGGTTTTCATCAGTTCTTTTGGGATATGGATGGTCAAAGGTTTGCTGAAAATGTGGTTGGAGAAGTGTATAAGAAAGTGATCTTACTGTTCACTCAAACATCTGGAAAATGAATTTTTTCCTTCAGGATCGGTAATTCAAGTGATTGATAGCTATGATGTTATTATATGATAGAATGGTGAGGCTAATCTATGGGTGAAGGCCATTAACTAAGAAAAACCAGTTAGCAAAAAAGAAATCTACTGTCAAGAGGTGTGAATTTATGCATTGCAGATTCCTTTTGATTTACCAAAGCAGGTTGAATTCCATATGATGCAAAAATTGCAGAGGTAGTTTTGATCAGGATATAGAGAATATGAAAGTCATAGAGTTGGTGTATTACTTAAATTTAATCATAGCATGTTTTTCTCATCAAGCAAACAATCTTGGAACAAGTAAAGAACAAAACTCGACAGACAAATATGCCAAATCAAGGGTTGTTGCAAAGAGATTTAAGGATGGCAGAGTGTTCAACAGAGGATTTGGATTAGTTCAAATCCCTCCAAATTAGGAATTAAATCTAGATGTGAACAAGTGCATTTCAAGTACATTTACAACATGAGCATCCTATTGATAGAGATTGTAGTCATCACCAACTGATTAAAACACAAGCATCGACAACAAATTCCAAGTACCTATTCATGAGGATATAGATTCCTCTAAATCTGATTTTTATAATAGTTTGTACTATTTCTTAGCCTACAACATATCAACTCGTTATTGAAGCTTATTTACAATTGATTTTGATGAAAACAATACAAGTTTTGAAGCCATGAAATTTGCAGTCAAGCAATAGTTCCAAATTTAGTGGGCTTTATCCAATATCTTCATGGATCAAACAACAATCAAGTTTCATTAAAATTTGAGTCTAAATGCTTTTTCATAAAATAGAGAATCGTTCCCATATTTGAAGAGATTTTTTCAAAGTTGAAAACAGAGCATATAGCAGACAATCAATAGTTAAAGGAAGATTATCATAAATTCATGGACAATCAAAGAGATATCCCAAATTTAGTGGCAAGAGTTCTCCAACAATTCAAACAATACGAGACAATTGGTGGTTGTGCTAAATTTAGTTTATTTGGTGATTTTTGATTGATTTTTGTTCCCTAAAATTAGATGCAATATGTTGATGTAATTTTAAAGGAGGATAGAATTTGATTACTATATAACAAGTTATAATTGATCATAGTATAATGCTAACATGGGCTATCCAATCCCAAACAAGTAATCATTGATCATAGTAGAATGCTAACATGGGCTAGCCAATCCCCAACAAGACTAAAGGTTTGAACTGAATCTTTCCACATACAAGACCCATTTTGATGATTTTGTCCCTTTTCTGAATCCTTTCTTCTATAGTGAGAGGCCTTATGAATTTATGAGTAATCACTTTTTCCCATAGAACCAACCCTTTTATAAGTCTCCAAATACCTTTGGTTGCTAGTGCTTTGGCAAAGCAATGTGGATTCTTTAATCCCCATCCTCCCATGTCTTTGGGTAAAGAGATTTTCTGCCATACAACCTAAGGGAAATATTGACCACCAACCCATAAGAATATGAAGCTTATGTTTCTTATTTTCTCTAAAGTTTTCTTATGAACAGATGTAAGAGAAATCCATAAAATTGGTATATCTTAGAGCATAGCTTTCACCAATACCAATCTTCTAGCCCTAGAAATACATTTGTTACACCATAGATTCAGCTTCCTTTCCACCTTCCCAACAAGAAAAGTCCAATTAGATTTGGAATAGTAATTAGGTTTTAATATGAAGCCCAAATACTTAAGTCCATCCTGTAGTGCAAGGACAACTATAAAGCATTATGTGGATTGATTCTCCGTGGACTAAATCTCCCTAAAATTAACAAAAAACTTCCACATATCCTCAAAATATCACTTCATCAGAATTACATGAAATCAACCAGCCTTTACAAAATATGTCTAATACACCTTGGAAAGATAAAATATGCAATATATTTTTTACAAGAAGCACTAAAATTTTGACCAGTACAAAAATCCTTGGACATGTTGCTTTGGGGATTCCCTAGTGTGAATGTACCAAGAATTGAACTTGAATTAGCTATGGTAAATACTAAATTACATCCGGCCTGCTACTAGACCACAACCTAACCGACTAGAATAGTGGGTCCTAAAGGACATAATAGGGTGGGCTTGGGTCCGTAATATATGCAACATTACAATCAAGGTTGAAGAAGAACAGGACACACTTCTTCAAACACAGGCATTTCTGAAAGATTGAAACAACTATTTCAAGACATACTTGCAACTGAATATCTAAATCAACTACAATAGCTAATAACATATACCATAGCCTTTAGAAATTGCACAGAAAAAAATCAAACAAACGTTGTTATTTATGTGATTCCACGGACTTTGGTCAATTAAACCCACTGAGCGCAAAACACCCAGGAATCCTACTCTGTAGCATTTATAGGATGGAGAAAAAAAATTACAATAAAATCTGTACTTTTTTTCAAAAAGAAACATGTAAATCCAAATAAATGATGAGAATATCTGGGCACATACATCATTGAATACTTTCCAACTTGGTTTGTCTTTTTTCTTCTTTATGGTTGTCTTGCTGAGAAATCATGGAAAAATACACAGGTTGTGATGTATCCTACTTGTTGATGTTTTTTATATGAATCAATTAGGGATATTAGCAAAAACTAGAAACTTAACCTGCTATTGAACATGTTAGTTGGAAACAATGTAATCACCACAAAGTCATGCAGCTAAAGATTTGCACATCCTTGTGTCAATTGAAGCAGTTTTATTAGGATTCACCTTGGTTTGTTTAGGTTTGGGTTGAGAATGGGTATGAGAACAGAAATTTATCTCATTTTATCAGAGCCATATGTCCTTTCTCATGTTTCCTAAAGTAGGTGACATACTATAATGAATTCTTATTTGGTGTTAACTTCATCAACAACTTGTTACTCTCTCTATTAAGTATGAGGACTTTTCGACAATGGTTTCATTAGTTTAATTAGTCCTCAGTGCACCTTCCGAGATCCCTGTTACTGTGTGGGTACCTTTGATACCTAGGCAAACAAGACTTCTTGAAAAGGGAGCTAACAAGAATTGGAGCAAGGATTGGATCACCTATGGCTATAGGGTTTGATCATGTTGCTAAAGGGTGCCTTCCTAGCCTTTGTCTTGCTACTTTCCCTGCAGTTTGAGCAGGGAGCTCCAATTGAGTGTTCCATTTCCACACAGAGTTGTTTTGATGTGTACATATTTATCTCACGTATGTTGGAAGTGATTTGTATATTTCTTTGGATTACTATAGCATTGAGCAAGATAGTTGCAACTCTGTGGATGTTGAAATAATTTATTGCCATTACTATTAATGGGTTGTTTTCTGAGCATTTGTTATCTCCTTGCCTTGCCTATATAGAGAAAGTGATAGCTGTGAGTTCTAGAAAGCAGAATACATTTCCTTTATTGGATATAAAATACCAAATAAAAATATTCAAGACACAACATGGATCGGGAAGAAAAAGAGGAAATTGGACAGCTCGGTATTATAAAAACATGTGCATTGTGCAAAGGTTTCAATCGCTTTATTCAAGCATTGTATGAGCATATTAGTGCTAGGATAATCATTGTTCTATATAATCTAAGGTTAGGAACCATTAAATTATTGTTGGTTCACAGGAGTGAAAACACCAAGTCTGCAGTCTAAAACAAATGTGAGCAGATTCTCTCAAGCTTGAGACATGTTCACCTTTATTCGCTCCCCTCCCCACAATGAGGAAAAATAGATTCTCTTCTTCATCCCACATAACTATCTTATTTCTTTCTCCTATCATCTAGGCATGAGGTGCATATCTCTCTTATTCAACACCAACACAAACTTCTAGCATTTGAGGCCACTCAGCTGTCCGATCTGGGGATAAACAAATCACTTCACTTTTCCACTGTATCCATGAGACATTGTGAGCAGGCACTATCACATAAGAATGGGAAAAATATAGCATAGCGGTCAATCAATAAATGCATTATCTATTAAGTAACCCTTGTTTTAATTGAATTGGCCAAGGAGGGTGATCTTGATAGAAAACATTACCTCATAGACTTGGTTTCCCTTGCGCAGATCAGTATATTACCAAAATATTCCTCTCTTTCATGGCCTTGGATGGTAGCATAGACATATTGTATCCTTGATCTCACCTCTTAGATATTCCATTGTTTGATGGTAAGTAAACAAGGTAACGTCATAAACATCAAAAGTCACTAAGAATGGCATGTCTTCTTATATTGACAAATGACAGTTTGAAACCTGGGCATATGTTGATTCAAGTTTCTGTCAATGCAAATTCCAACATGCTTGTGGCTAATTGCTCATGGCTCTTACACTATTCTTTCTAGGTTCCAACCATTTATGCAAATCACCATATTAATAGCTGACCTAAGAACTTTAGTCTCTTCAATATCCTTTCTCTCAAACCTGACAACACCATATACACCTAGACCATCATTCTAGTATTAGCAATATCAAGTGGTTGTGGAAGGCCATAAAATTACTATTACTTATTTGTAAATATATCACATGTTAATGGATAAACAATGAAAATACCTCATAATGGGTGACCATAGAAGAAACCGCCTGTGATCAGGTAGCTTCAGACAAGTCTGATCAACAATGCTAACTGCCATCAACCTTAGGTTCCCTTTATAGATAAAACATCAAGAAGGTCTAGTGACAATATAATTGAAGAGGTTCTCTCTGGTTTACTGGTATCAATTAAGTACCTATTTGATCTTCCCATTCTTGGTGCCAACTAACTAACCTTGCACGACACTGCATAGACAAACCACTTATTATTGTAGTGATAACCTTTCTCATATGTATGTTGATGAATCTCTGAGGCCACCATTGCCTGAAACACAGACCCGAGTATATAATTATGTATTTTTTTCTCTTTAAGTTGATACAAAATTATTTACATATGACCTAAAACAAAATCAACAGTTGAAAATGCAAATTGCTAAATTATCAACAATTTTACTGGGATTTCAGATGAAGAGAATGGCTTAGCGATCAGATGTTTTGAACAAAAGTTAAAACTGTTCCTGCCAGCATCTCGAGATAGAATGTACATTCAATTTCAAAAAATAGACCCCAAAGTATAACTATAGTCTGTCAAGTTAACAAGCTATTACAATGACAAACTAATCATTTGTCATTGTAATATCCAGCGACCAAGACTGCTGTTAAGCCCTTCCTTTTCTATTGATCAGCCAAATTATGTTAAAATCCATCGACTGTCATATTTAAACTAAGAAGAATTCACAGAGTATTTTGAGATCTGTATGTTACTTCTTTTCCTAGTTGGTGACTTGAATGCCTATTGAGGTGAATAGAATTTTTTCACGGAACCTACAGAACTCGCTGCATGAAATAGTGGGAAATTATCAATTCGTTGTGGCAGCCAAGTGCAATAAAATACCATAACATCGACGCCTCTAGAGAATTGTTGGTTTAGACTTATTTTGGCTCTATTAAGATGGTGTATCAAGCTAGTTTTCCTTCCTGAAAACCCTAGCTATGTACACAGTAGTATAGCTTCCTTCCACAATTAAAATCGACAGACTATAACTCCTACTGGGTTGAGTCTGGTCGTTCAATCCAACTTAATAATAGAATTTGAGTCCACCAATGAATATGCATTTGGGAAGACCTGCCATTTAAAGTGAAATTGCTAAATTTTTTCAAGTGCCTGCACCAAATATCCATGGTTCTATTCCGTTTTTGTTTTCATTGACTACATTCATGGTACCCATGAGCAAATGATCCCAACCTTTGAGAATGGTTGTTGTTGAGCATCTCAAATCAAGCAAGAGAGAGCCTAGTTATTTTTAGGAGAAGTTGGAATGGGAAAAAGAAATGATCTCATTTCAGCAAGCGTTCCTCTTTCCTCGCTATCCTTAAATGGAGGCATGAAGGCTTTTCAATTCAACAGTGGGTTGTGTTCTTCTAACCAATTTTTTGTACAAATATGTTATACTAAGCATTCATTCTTGACCTCCACTGTATTTTTCATTTTCCAAGCATATTTTATAACTTAGTCAATAACCCAAAAAAATCCCCTCTCGCTTATAGTATATTTTAAAAAAAGGTAAAATATTATTTAAAAAAATAAAAATAAAACAAATTGGGGAGTTAAAGACGAAATTCAAATTTCTTGTCAAATAAACGTGTGTAGAGATTCCTCTTCCCCTCCATTGATTTTGATTTTATTTTTATTGGTTTTTTTTTGTTATTTCTTCAAGCATGAAACAAAAAAATATTTTTTTGATCATGGGGAATGGATAAGTCATCGGGATCACCTAGAAAGACTCATGTTCAAATCCGTCGGCTGCCACTATAACCCCAAGAGTATACCAACAACCCACGGGCTAGGTATACCAATAACTTTTGACTCAGAAAAGTGTGAGACGTTCTGACAGGTTCAAATGCGTCGGTTGCCACTATAACCCCACGAGTATATCCAACAACCCACAAGCTAGGTATACTAATAAATTTTAACTCAGCAAAGGCTAAGACGTTCCGACTCCCACTGAGGTGGATATATATCCAAGGGGTCACCTACCCTTCGAGCCTTATCACAACAGGACATGTTTCATTATGGTTTCATCCCTGGTGGGTTGGGTGAAAAACACCTTCCCCCACCATTAGGCCCCCAAGTCCTTGACATGAAACAAAAAAATAATTAGACTTGCAAGAGAGGAAAGAAGAAAGGACAAGTACCCTTGAGCTCAATTTGAATTGCATGCAATAGTTGAGTTGGTTTTTATTGTGGTCTTTCAGTTGTGAGTGGTCTCCTTTGCAATAAAATCATTTGCTGTTGATATGAAGAGGTGGTCTTCCACAACTACTGGTATAGATTCAGTGAGTACATGTACGCGGTTAGTACCTCTTTGGTCTTTATTCCATCTGAACCAAATCCCCTTGGATTGATGGGCTTCATGAAAATTGGTACACCTTCATTCTTAGTAGGGACTTTCTCAATTTGATAGAGATGTGATAGGAAGAATGAAATATGATCTCCATGATTGGGCCATTAAGATACGTGAATCGATATGTCTTGTTGCAGAGTGACTGGGGTTATCAAGATGTATTTATATCTTTTAGATCTCCTCACTCGAATAAATAGTGGCAGTTCAAACATACGAGACTGCTACACAAGACACTAATTTAATGCATTTCCCACTCAATCCTTTGGCTACTCAATTGAATGAAATGAAGTAATAAGCAGCAACATGGAAAAACATTAGCGCAGCTATGACCACACAACACATGGGTTTTTATCCAAAATTCACTAAAAAATTATCAATTCACAGTAAATCGATAAACTTACCAAGTATTTTGTAATCAAAGAAGGTGGTGTTGATGCCAGAGGTGCAGAATGTGTGGCCCACCTCTTCAAAAGTCTCTAGGTTCTCTCCAATGCTGCTTTATCCATGGAAGCTATGGCAATTAAATAGAGAAATTGTAAACTCTCAACAGTGGTTAATATCGATCCCAATCTCCTCAACGGATATTACCAATATCCATATCCATAACCCACCAAACCCTCCAATTTTTGGCGCCAACGGATATGCTATTTGACACTAACTAGCAAGTTGAGCAGTAATCGGAATTGAAAGATGATGGTTAAGGAAAATCGACCATCGACCATGAATGTTGTTGTCGTAGAGGTGGGTACAGAGCTGTTTGGTAAACTAGTTGGGTCATAGTTGGGTCGAGCTGCACATGAAAATAGATTTTTTCTGTTTCTTTATATATATATATATATATATTATTTTATTTCATAAATTATGTTGATTTGTTTGGTTTTGTTTTATTTTTATTATTTGTTTATATAAGTTATATAGATTTTTTGTGTTTTTGTTTTATTTTAATTATTTTATTTTATATATAAATAAATTGGTTTTTTTATATTTTTTGTTTTATTGTGTGGACTAGGTTAAACGAACAATGAATCAGGTAAGTAGTAATGTCTGGTAGAGAGGTGGGATGTGGGACTAGTTAAAGACTATGGGGAAGGTAGTAATCCTATGTGTATGGTAGACTTGTTGTAATGGCTGGTCTTCTAGTAGTATGGTATACTAGGTAAAGCCAATTGGTGTCGGGTAGACTGCCCAACCAATTATTATAATCTACTAGGCCATTCCTAGTTGGGTGTAAGCCACGCATATCAAATATATATTCTAATTCTATTTAATTGGAGGTTTCTTTCACTTTTTCCATGTAATGTCTCATTCCCCAATGAGTTCCCTCAACATCTGTACTCCCCGACCTCCAGTCGTACTCCCCAATTCCTCTAGTTTAATGGTTCACTCCGAGCAATCAATCTACTAGAACCCTCTTGGTAAAGAGACTGGCTATTCCTCATAGCATAAATTCCTTTCTATCGTGAACCAACTAGCTCTTGTCTACCCTACCTTCTGAATCTACCCGTCAACGAATGTCATTTGAAAGCGAAACCAGGAAACAAGGTAGAATGGGACCTATAACTAACTGATTATCTCCTTCTCAAAGAAAGTAATATATAAGGAAAGAGGTCGAACAATAAAAAATGGTAAGGAAAGTTACCAGTATAAATAATATGTATAAAGGCAAGTTCCCCATTTGAAATAGGCACCTGGAGATAAAACTCATGGCACTAAGGTTTGTAAGAATCGCCCTCAATAAAAATATTCTAACGAATATTTCCTTGCATAAGAAGACATCGACTCCTGTATCAACTTTGGGATCGATTGCATGGAGTAGCATAATGAGTATCGACATCAACTCTTTACACATACTTGGATTGATTAACAACATCACTGCCTGACATTGACTACATGAAGTACAAACATTGAGTGTATAAACTCTTGGGATCGACAACACTTATATTTTTTTTGTTTTTTTTTTATATATTTTTTGTTTTATTTTTATTATTTTATTAGATAAATTATGCTAATTGGTTATATATTATATTTTTTAAATAATTATCATATAATTTATTTAGTTTTATAAATGGATTAGTTTATATGGAGTTAACGATTTGGCCCGAAAGTCGATCGATGTCATTGCCACTTCTCCCTCTCAACCTTTCACACCAAGATGGCCTTATATGTAGAACATTTCTTGCAGGTATCAATGTTTTTCTCTACCATTTATGGGAGCTAGTCAAACAGTCTTATGATTCCTCTTCTAATGCAACTCGGCTCTAGAGTTTTGCGAAACACTTGTGTACTACAAAGTGATGTAGATTACTATTTAAGCACTGTGTGTGAAAGTTCCTTTTGAGGTTTCATCAAACACTTGTGAGCACTGTTGAAAAATGGATGTAGGTTTCCAGATATACAAGGTTTTATTTTAAGCTTACTGCAATGGGCCCTTACAATATACTATGCTCATAATACAAATATTTGGTATTGATTCAAAAGAGAAATACGCCAAATTTATATGAGAAAAATATTTAAATACCATACTTAAAACAGAGTTCAATACTTAGGAAACCAGATCTAAATATTACATAAACATTTGACCCGTGCAAGGGATATTAAAAATCTGACCTGTACAAGAGAAAAATCTATAGCACCTTCAATGAGTAAATAGTCTCCTTTAGTGGTCATTATTTGACTTTGAGAGTGAGATGGTAATGTGTGGCTGTGAAATGAGTACACCCAACTCTATTTATGTCCCTTTGCAAGAAGATAAAAACAATATAACAAAGTTTGTAATGTCAATCTTCTTTCCCAATGGTGTGCACCCTCTTAGTACCCACGCTGCCTCTAGCTGGAGTACTAGTTTCCTCTCTATTACTAAATCGAATCATGTGATGACATATTGATTATATCAATAGTGATACAATTGTACATCGACCACACCCAATGCACATTGATCTTCCTTAAAACAAACATAGATGCTTGCAATGCAGAAACTCCGTTTGAGTTCATTTTCACTAAATATCAGCCACGAATTTTAAATATATGCTTCTAACTATGATTTTCAATATTTAATTGTATGTATCAGGTTCATGATCAAACCTTTACTATGACTTTTCTCATAAAGGAATCTCTCTACAGATCCATCGAATATGTGGCAAATGGCCAAACCCCTTTTTCATATTCTCAACACAATAATGCATATAGTATAAATTATGGGGTTTTACTTGGTGAACTTGCTTGGATGGGAACTTTATTTATCTGCACCCAGAATCTTCTATTCGAGCTCCAATTGGATATGGAATGGAATAATATGTTAGTCATGGCTAATAAAATGGAACATCAAACTTTTGGATCCATGTTTGGCCTCCATGATCTGATCGCCTCTCTTCTTGACTGGAATTTGTTCCCCTGCCACCACGTCTGGGTTATCTTGCATGCCTTGACCTGTCATATTAGTATGATTCACCAGCGCTGCCCCTTAATGATTTCTCATTTTCGGATTGATAGTTTCCCCTTAAATATCATGTCTATCCATAAGCATTGAGATGGATGCACACATTGGGCATGATGATGATCAGGGTTGGAATTTCATTTCGTCTTGGGTTGGAATTTCACACTAATTTTTGTTTTTTACATTTTGGGTTTTTATTTTTCAAAACATATAAAGCTTTATTAAAAAAAAAGTTAGTGTAAATTTTTTCATTCATAGGTTTTTATTTTTCAAAACATATAAAGTTTATTAAAAAAAAAAGTTAGTGTAAATTTTTTTCATTAATAATTTTTTATTAAAAAATTTAAGCAATAAAAAGATTATTTTTTATTATATACTAAAAAAAATATAATAAAATATTTACCAAATATAGCACAAATCACAAATAACACCCTCTAACATTATGCAATATACACCCACCATATCCATATTACTTGCAATTAAAATTTGGGTTTAGAAACCACTTTCATTAAAGTTCAACCTCTAGAAAAATTAAGAAAAAATTAACGGCTACTTATAGAAATAGCTAAACATAAAAAATATGTCATTAATTTTTTACCAAAATTAAAACATCACTTCCTCTCACATCTGGAAACAAATTATGCATTTAGGAGGTACTCACACCTCTCACACCTAGCAAATTAGTATGCATTTTGGAGGTACACACTGCTTGGAAAGGTGCATTTAAAACTGAAAACCATGGTTTTGTTTTTAACTTGGATGAATAACTATGAAAATAAAACCCAATTCTAATGTAAGAAATGATTATAACTCAATTGTATATAAAGGTTTCAATCATATCTAAATAAATTTTAATACCAATGAAATGAATTATAGTTAAATAAATTTTAACAATACTCAATATTTAAAGCATAATACCATATTGATTTTTATATTCAAATGGATTGTGCGGCTATGAAAGGGATTTTTATTGGTTTTTATATTTAAAGGGATTGCTAAATGTGTCTCTATGAAAGTTTTTTTTTAGAATTCCTTGTAAGATTAAGTAATAAACTTTAAAAAAATGCAGGAGACATACTCTTATGAAATGTATAGAAGTGAGGAGAGTCAAATAGAAGAAACTAAGTAAACCACCTAAAACAAGTCTATTACATCATAGTCAAATATGATTGGGTATATTTTAGGACCCTCTCTCTTACATCTTAGTGCAACCTTTGATACCTTAAAACATTATTCAGCTAGCCCAATTAGGGTTAAGAAATGGCTAAGGCTCTACTTTGACTACCTCTTCTCCCAAGTAAGAAACAAAATCAAATTTATGGTAGGGGAAGTAATATGAGATTAAAAAATAAATTTAATCTCTCAAGCTAATAGAGGTAGAGGTTTTTAACCACCCAGTATGTTAAAAACAAATAATATCCGTAGAAACCCCCCTATAAACAAGATATATGTTTCTCCCATGTATTTTAGGTATACCTCCTATATAACTACCATAGTCATATTCAATGGTTATATCTTTGGCATTATTAAGGGATAGCATCCCAATAATGGCATTATTATATGCTATGTCCTTCCTTACAAAACTCATTAGAAAAGGCCATGTAGCAATTTCTAGTTGCATATATACTCCATTCACTAGTATTGAAGGGGATTACTATAATATCTAGTACTAAGACTAAGGAACTACAATCAATATTGGTTAAACTAGAGAAGTAACAGATGGAGGTTGGTGAGTTTATTGAGATCAGTTATTTTACCCTATAATTGGAAAGTTTAGGGATCCATACAGATGCTTAGGTCTATGATGCTTATAATATGGTGTAGAATGAGCAAGATAATAATTTATGTTAGTAGATTGAAAATGTTGGAAAAGGGTTATATGGAACATACTGTGTTTCCAACAAATTTTTCTCCAACTACTAAAACTAGAACAACTCATTAACATGGAAAACATATACACACACCTAGATACTAAGTCCAGTCGAAGGATGTCATGAAGTCCATTTTACTTTGTAAAGGGAAGGACCAAATTCATGATAACATGTCATTGAGTAGTTGGTAGTTACTAACAAGGATCTCAAGGAATATGTTAGCCACTCAAGATTCTCTACTTTGGACATTGACTAGGATTTTTCCACTTGTGACTCTATTGGCTTCCCCTGCTACATTAAGGTGCTCCTAATTCTTATATATTTTGTCTCTACTACATTGTCTAGGGTCTACCATTTTGAGTCCACCCCTTATTAGGATTTTTAGTGTATCTTTCTTAATTTTGGAGATGCTCTAGGAACTCTCTCATTACTAAGATGTATCTTTCATGCAATTTCTTTGTTGGATCTCTGAAGATCGAGGTGCATGGAACTAATATTACTAATAGAAGGTAGAAAATTTACAAAATTTACACTACATTGTCAAATTTTCAATTTTCCATGACACAATTAAAAATGACTAACATAAATGACTAATTCATATTCTTCTAGCTAGTCATTTTTTATGCCGTGACTAAATTAGTCATTTATGTTAGTCATTTTTAACTCAGTCACTTATTATCTAGTCATATTTGTTAACCGATGACTAAATTAGTCGTTTATATTTGGGTCAATCAAAATTGCTCATATTTAGTAGTAAATCACTTTAAAAACACTTGGTGACTAGAATTTTTAGTCACCTAGTAGCTAATTCCTCATTTTGTACTAGTGGGAGAAAGGAGAGAGAAAATATACAACAACATCAAGGTGATACATCTATACATCATTGGAAGTTTTCAGCAATCATCAGCAACTGGAACATATTCAACATCTTCATTACTGGAGAATCATCTTCTACAACATTGAGTCTTCATCTTCGACAACACTCAATCACTCGATCATCTACAACAACACTTGATATTTTGATCAACAACATCATCATCAACATCAACATAACCTACAGTACACATGATCCAATTAGGGGATGACCAATCCCTTTTACTTTAGGACATAATCCCAAGGATGATGCAATCATGCCACCTCATGAATACAAAAGTATGTGGATCCAATTATGGGTTGATCAATCCCTATCACTTTAGGACATAATTCCAAGGTTATGCAATCCTACCACCTCACGAAGACAAAATTCTACGGATCCAATTACAATATGATCAATCCCTATCACTTTAGGACATAAGCCCAATGATGATGAAATCCTACCACCTCACAGAGACAAAATTATGTAGATCCAATTATGGGACGATCAATACCTATCACTTTAGGAGATAATTCCAAGGATGTTACAATCCTATTACCTCACAGAGACAATTACATAGATCCAATTATGGGATGATTAATCCCTATCACTTTAAGACATAAGTCTAAGGATGATGTAATCCTACCACCTCACGGAGGCATAAGTCTATAGATCCAATTATGGGATGATGAATCCCTATCAATTTAGGACATAAGTCCAAGGATGATGCAATCCTACTACCTCACGGAGACAAAATTATGTGGATCCAATTATAGGATGGTCAATTCCTACCACTTTAGGACATAAGTCCAAGGATTATGCAACCCGACTACCTCACAGAGAAACAATTCTATGGATCACTTTAGGAATAATGTCTAGGGATGATACAATCCCTTTGCAACATTATCAACCTGCTCCCCCTTTTGAGGAGGGTCTACAACATCATCAACCTGCTCCCCTTCGAGGAGGGTCTACAACATCATCATCACTATTCCTCCTTACAAGGAAGGTCTACAACATCATGATCATTGTTCCTCCTTACGAGGAAGGAATTCAACATCATCATCATTGTTTCTCCTTATGAGTAAGGTATTTTTGAACCACACCAATCTTGTCATGGAAGTATTTAAAATTTACTCAAGACAGACGCTTTGTCAACACATTATCAACTTGCTCATCGATACTCACATAGTGTATCTTTATAGCTCCCTTATGTACCATATCCTCTATGTAAAATAATTGTATTCCTATGTACATTGCTTTCTTATGGAACACTCGGTTCTCCGTCATCTTTATACAAATCTAGCTGTCACATAGAATCACTATGGTATCCAACTCCAGGTCAAATAAACCTGACATATACTTTCGAAGCCATATGGATTCACATATAGTAGAACAAGCTGCTATATACTCCACTTCACATGTGCTGAGAGAAACACTGAACTACTTCCTACTAAACCATGAGATCATGGCATATCCCCGATAATAACATCCACCTGAGGTGTGCTTCCTGTCTGAGGAACTTCCATACCAATATACATCTGTATAACCATACAATCTATAGTCATGATCTCCATCATATTATAGACCAAAGTATATCATACCTTTCAAGTACCTCATCACATGCTTTGTATCTATCAGGTGAACATGTGTAGCTTTAACTAGATACTAACTCAGGGTGTTCATATCAAAGCATATATCTATCCTGGTATTTGTCATAAACATAAACAACCCAAAAATTTGTTTGTACTGAGTCACATCCACTAATTCTGATGATTCATCATATAAAAACTTCAGGCTGGTATCCATGGGTGTGACCATGTATTTACAATCCAACATATCAAATATTTTTAATATTTCCACAGCATAGTTTCCCTAGATAAGAAAGATTCCTTCTGGGCTCTTCCATACTTCATGACTTAAAAAATAGTGCATCAATCCAAGGTTTTCATCTCAAATTATTCTGCAAGATCCTTCTTGCACTCTACATTCTATTTCTCATTTCCTCTTAGGAATAAGTCATCCAATTACAACAATAATATGATAGGTTCATCATCCATAAACACAAAGTAAAGGTTAGGTTCATATTTAATTTTGGTAAAGCTCAAGCTCGTAAATAATATATCTATCCTTCCATACCGAGATTTAGGAGCTTTCTTCAGTCCATACAGATCCTTCTTCAACCTACATATGTGAGTCTGTATGTCTTGAATTTCAAATCCGTGTGGCTATTCTATGTACACTTATTCCTCAATAACACCATTTAGGAAGGTTCTCTTCACATCCATCTGGTGTAAACTCCACTTCATCATGGATGCAAGTTCCATGATGGTTCTAATGGAAGTGTACCTTGGTAGTGGCACAAATTTCTCTTCATCATCAATTCCCTCTTTCTAAGAGAATCCTCTAGCCACGAACCTTTCCTCGTATTTCTCAATACTTCCATCAGTTACATGCTTTATCTTGTAGATCCACTTGGAAGATGCCACACTCTTGCCTTTTCGTTTAGGCACTATATCCCAAAGATAATTCTTCTTTATTGATTAGTCTTCTTTCATCATTTCTTCTACCAATTATTTCTTATGTACAACTTCTTCATAACTGGTAGGTTCTTGATATACAAGATCACACATCAAAGCTACATATCTATAAAATGAATTTGATATCTTGCTTACTCTTGTGGAGCCTTCTGAATCTCCATACTTCTCATCTTCTTGTATAATTTCTCTTCCCCAAGAAATATTCCTCTTTCATGATATATTCATAGTAGGAGGTTCTTGAGGTTCTAGCATATAATGGCCCTTTGATGTTTCTTCTTCATGGGAGGGTGCAAATTATATATTTTTGGGAGGTGCATCCACTAGTACAAAATGAGAAGTTAGTGACTAAAAAAATGACTAAAATTAGGCTATAAACGACTATTTTTGAGTCAGAGACTAATAGTAGCTAATTTCCACTATCTTATAGCTAGTCGTATTTCACTTAGTCATTAATAGCTTGACTTATTAGTCATTGATTTAGTCACTAATTGCAACAATTAATGACCAAATATACAACTAAATAAACTACTAAATGATAACATATTAATGACTAAGCTAAATACAACTAAGATAGGGGAAATTAGCTACTAATAGTCGTATATATGCAAATTTAGTTGTTTTTGTAGTCACAAATTGTTAGTTTTTCAACATTAAGCTAGCATTATTAGGATCTTTAATTGAGAGAATAACAAGTACAGCAATCAAACACAAGAGACAATGAACACAATGTTTTTCATCGGGGAAAACATAAAGGAGAAAACACCACAACTTCCTCAAAGATAGAATCAACACAAAAGGAAAAACCCCAAAACAGTAAGATGCACTCCCGACAGCAATAATCTTCTTCTTGTCTAGCCCCAGTGTCTTCTCCTTACTCAACTATGCGCTACACTTGAGTGTGTATGAGTTGTGTGTCAAATAGAGACTCCAACTCTCTATTTATACTAATCCTGGCATGACTAAAACCCTACCAAGGCTGACCTCTACTAGGAGAGTCTAATAGCCCTAGTGCCCCGGAACTGTGGGGACTTTAACCCTTAGAAAATCGGAGGGTTACCCACTATGACTTGACATGACTTGTTTACATTATAGATCCTCTCGATTGGAACATCGGGGCATAACAACATGACTCAATTACATAATAGATACATCCCAGAATAAACATCGGGTTACAATACATAAAATACATAGATTAATACATTCCGAAGTTACAAATACATCAACACTCCCTCTTAACTAGGAAGGTATTCTTTTGACATAATTTTCAGGACTGGTCTTCTTCTCTGTATCAACTGGATCATCTCATCATCTGCATCTCGAGTCTTCTGAGTCTTCAAATCATCTTCATCTGGATCATCTCTTGATCTGGATCATCATGGGACATCATCACTAGATCTGGATCATCTCTCGATCTGGATCATCACTCGATCTGGATCATCATCATTGGACTAGATATGGATCATCACTCAATCTGAATCATCACTGCTGGATCTAGATCATTACTCGATCTGGATCTCTTGGAGTCATCATAACTGGATCTAGATCATAGCTCAATCTGGATATCATCTGGTCATCATCATGTGTGCTATCTCATGATTCTTCTCGTCATAGGAAGTTCTACAGAGCTAGACTTCTTTCATGTAGGTCTTCACCCAGCACTTACATCTGACCTACTCATCAGAAAGGCACACCCATCACTCACATCTGATCATGTAGTAAACTACAATCACATCAGAAAGGCCCGGCACTCACATTCACCAGCATGACAGGACATCACTATCATCTATGAAAAGGCTTTAGCACTTATATCTGACCTACTCATCAGAAAGGCATAGTACTCACTTCCAACCAAGCGGGAACACATCCTACTCACAGTGATGAAATATTTCCATACTTTCATCCAGGATGGAATTGCATCCTGCTCACAATGATGGAAGACTTCTATTTAGGTGGGAACACATCCTACTTACAGTGATGAAATATTTTCATACTTTCATCCAAGTTGGAATCGCATCCTACTCACAGTGATAGAATATTTCTGCACTTACATCCATCTAGGCGGGAACACATCCTACTCATAGTGATGAAATAATTCCATACTTTCATCCATGATGGAATCCCATCCTACTCACAATGATGGAAAGGCTCTGCACTTACATCTGACCTGGTAGGAACCAAATCCTACACCCTCGTCAGAAGGGCATGCACTCACATCTGACCTGGTAGGAACTAAATCCTACACCCTCATCAGAATGGCCCCCAGTCCCAGACTGAGCTACTTGGTAATGGACCAGGTCCCTCCACTCTCCTAGAGAGTGGTAGTTTCCCTTATATCCATTCTACTCGACAAAATGGAAAACACTCACATCTGACATGGGTGGAACCTAATCCTTTAGCCATGACAGAATGGTTCAGCCCTTACGTCTGACCTACTCATCAGAATGGTTCTTTTCAGCTCTGGACTGAGTGTTCTTGGTAACTGACCAGGTACCTCCATTCCTTGAATGGCAGTTTCCCTTACATCTATCCTACTCGATAGAATGGCCAGCACTCACATCTGTCATGGAAGGAACCAATCCTCTCACCATGAGAGAATGGCTCAGCCCGTATATCTAACCATGGAAGGAACCAATCCTCTCAGCATGTCAGAATGGCTATGGGACTCATCACTTTCCCTTGGAGGAAACCTTGATCTGTAGAACACCAAGCTTCTCCTTGAAGTACTCGAACTTCACTCTGGCCAATGGCTTTGTCAACACATCAGCTATCTATTCCTCTCTGGCAACATACTAGAGCTTCACTGCTCCCCTCTGCACCATATCCCTGATATAGTGGTACTTGATCTTGATGTGCTTCAACTTGTCATGGAACACTAGATTCTCTGACAACTTTACGCAACTCTGGTTGTCACAATGTATACAAGTAGTTTCCAACTAGAGATCAAATAAATCAGACAGTAGCTTCCGCAGCCATACTGCCTCACAACTAGATGAACAAGCTGCAACATACTCTACTTCAGTTATACTTAGTGCCACACAGGATTGCTTCCTGCTAAAACAAGAGATCACACCTGATCCCATATTGAAGCAACACCCTGAAGTGCTCTTCCTATCGATGGCACTACCTGCCCAATCTGAATCAACATAACCCTCCAGGTTAATCTTTTGATTCGCATCGTACTTGAGCTCATAATCAACTATACCCCTTAGGTATCTCAGAATATGCTTTGCAGCAATCAAGTGAACATTCTCGGATCTGTCAAGAACTGGCTCAAGGTGTTCACAACAAAGCAAATGTCTGGTCTCATGTTCGTCAGGTACATCAAGGACCCAATCATCTGATGATACATCGTAGCATCAACCGACTCTGATGAAGCATCACTTAATAGATTTAGGTTCGATGCCATAGGTGTGGCCATGACCTTGCAGTCCATCATCCCAAACCTCTTCAGTATCTCTACTGCATACTTCCCTTATCCAAGGAAGATTCCATCTGCACTCTGCCACACCTCCATACCTAGAAAGTAATGCATCATACCCAAGTCCTTCATCTCAAACTCGGCAGCAAGCTTTCTATTCATATCAGCAATCAACCCATCTGTACCTGTCACAAATAGATCATCTACATACAGTAGAAGCATCACTGGGTTTCCATCCTCAACCTTGTAGTAAAGGTTGGAATCTACTTTACTCTTGGTAAAGCCCAAACTGGATAGAAAGCTATCAATTCTGTTGTACCATGTCCTGGGTGCCTGTTTCAAACCGTACAGGGCTTTCTTCAATCTGCACACATGAGACTCTCTGTTATGCGTCTCAAAACTGAGTGGTTGTTCTACATACACTTCCTCTTCCACTACACCATTCAAGAAGGTAGTCTTGACATCCATTTGGTGTATCTTCCATCTCATCACTACGGCCAGAGAAAGTACTGATCTGATGGAAGTTTATCTGGCTTTAGGTGCAAAGGTTTCTTCATAATCTATTCCTTCTTTCTGAGAGAAACCCCAAGCCACAAATCTTGCCTTATATTTCTCAATGCTACCGTCTGTAGCATGCTTGATCTTGTAGATCCATTTGGAAGTTACAACTGACTTCCCTTTTGGTCTTGGGACAATATCCCAAACATCATTCTTCATAATCGAATGATACTCTTCAATCATAGCATCCTTCCATTCTTTCTATTCTGCCGCTTCTTCATAACTGGAAGGTTCTTTATTAATGAAATGACATAGTAAATCTACATACCCGAAACAGGATCTGGTCCTTTTTCTTTCTCTGTGATTCTCTTCTGGAGCCCCATATCTTTCCACACCTTGGATAAGTTCTCGTGCCCAAGCAAGTTTCCTATTGTGAGGATTCTTATCCAGAGGTGGATCTACAATTCTTTGTGGTTCTTCAAATTCTCGATCTTCTTCTTGAGTTTCTTCATTCATGGTTGTATCATGAATTCTAGGTGCTTCTTCAGGTTCTTCAGCAGGTCTCTTTCTTGATTTGTTGTAAGCTGTGTCTTCATCAAATGTCACATCCCTGCTGATGTCAATCTTCTTGTATCCTGGGAAATATATTCTGTAATCTTTTGATCTTTCATAGTATCACACAAATATACCCTTCTTTCCTGAAGGATCTAATTTTGTTCTCTTATCTTTTGGAATTTGTATGTACACAGGACAGCTGAATATTTTGAGATGGCTGACTTCTGGTTTCTTACCGGAGAATACTTCTTCAGGAGTCCTGTTCTCGAGTACTCTATGTGGAGTACGGTTCTATAAATACACGGTTGTTCTGGCAGCTTCCGCCCAAATATGCATAGGAAGGTATTGATCATGAAGCATTTTTGTTGTAGCTTCCATGATAGTTCTATTCTTCCATTCCACAATCCTATTCTGTTGTGGATTATAAGGAGTGGACAACTCCCTCTTCATCCCTAATTCTTTGCATAGCTATTTGAATTCATTTGAAGTGAATTCTCTACCATTATCTGATCGAATGGTCTTGATATTCTTTTCAGTATGGTTCTCGATCAAGGCTTTGAATTTCTTGAATTTGATGAATACTTCATCTTTGTTCTTCATGAAGTAAACCCATGTCTTCCTAGAAAATTCATTAATAAAAGAAACATAATATGCATACCCGCTTAGAGAGTTTGATGACATAGGTCCACATACATTGGAGTGGATGATTTCCAAGATTCCTTTTGCTTTGCTTTCGCTGCTTGGAAATGTCTTCTTTGTATTATTTCCTTTCACACATCCTTTGCAGATGCCATCATGTTTTGCTTGGATTTCTGGAAGACCTTCAACAACTTTGCTTGCAATAGGTAGTGCTCTGTAATGCACATGTGCAAGACTTCTATGCCAAAGTTCACTTGGCTCTACTGTGTCATGGACCAAGGCTTGTTTCGGATGGCCCTTCAATTTGTACAATCCTCCTTCTTGTTCTCCAATCACTACGGCATCATCGATAGTCTTTCCTCTTGGCCACATGATGACTTGACCATCTATGAATGAAACCCACATTCCTTTTGCATCTAATGCTGATATGGAAAGGAGGTTCTTCTTGTGTCCTAGCACAAACAATACTTCTTTCATTGTTAGATATTTTCCAGAGTCTAGTTTATAGGAAGATTCCCCACTACCTTTTATTGGATATTGGTAGTCATCTCCTAGCTTCACCTTGTGAGATGATTCATGTTCTGATAGCCTCACAAAGGATTCCTTGAATCTAGTCATGTGTTTGGAATCCACCACTATCTATTAGCCAATCATCACTCCCATGAGTAATGTTAACTGTGAGAGTGGAGATCAGAACATATTCATCCTCGCTTGAAGAATCTTCACTTTCATATCTGGATCTCTTCCTGGATGGTTCATCATCCTCTGCAGCATGAGCATGATTTCTTCTTTTGTTGCTCTTCTTTGTTGGCTTTGGTTTCTCAGGACAATTCCTTCCATAATGTCCTACTTCATCACATTTATAACATATGATCCTAGATAAATCTCTTCTAGTGTTATCTTTGTGAGAGTGCTTACCTCTGAAGTGATGAGTTTTCTTTCTTGTTGACTTGGAGTGAGTCTTGGAGTGTACCGTGAGAGCTTGATATTCACTTCCCATTTTCTGTTATTAAGATACTATCCAAGATTCTTCTTGAGAGAACTCTTCCCATAGTCTACTGAACTTGACTAACTTCTTTCTAGCATAGATTCCTTGGATGAAAGAATCCCATGACCTAGGAAGGCCATTTAATGTAGTCATTACAATTTTTGCATTTTCCACTTCTTCATCAACTGCTTCTAGTTGCTCTTTGATCTGAGAAACTTTTGTGAAGTAAGACTGGATTGTTTCTGCATTCTAAATCTTCACATTCTTCAGTTTATTTCTTGGGTTCATCTTCCAGTTTATGTTCTTCCCTTCAAACAATTTGGTTAAGGCATCAAACATGGCTTTAGGTGTCTTGAGAGAGGACACCTATGGGATAAGGTGATCCTTGATAGAATCAACAATGATCCTCTTTTCCATAACCATCTTCTTCTTATGTAAGGCCTTTGCCTCATCTCCTTCTGGAATTGGAACCTCCTCATGGATGTAGGAGTCTAACTCATTTTCTTCCAGGACCAGGGAGATCCTATACTTCCAGGCTCGGAATTTATCATCTCCCTCAATATTTTCATCAAGCTTGGTATGATGAGACATATTAACTGAGAACCTCAAATGGAAATACAAAATATTTTAGATATTACCAGGTTCAAGATGTCAGATCTGAAACTTGAGCTGAAATCTTGCAAAGCTGGTTTAGGAGCAAATTAGGGTTTTGCTTTTCCAGATTTCTATCCACCCAAATGCCTTGAAATTTGTCCCTAACTTTTATTTTTGGGAGGAGATCAATCCAGGCTTGGGCTCACTGAAAAATTCCTCTTCTGTGAAAATCCCTAATTTCTGGCAACAGTGACAGGTCCAAAACTAAAAAACCTCAGAATTGGATTCTGCTTCGATAGAAAGATGCACCCTAAGGAGGAGAGTTATTCCACCTTACTTTTGCTGAAAATCTATGGAGGAATATCCACAAACTAGGAATCCCTAGTTCCCACAACTGCACAATGTCTTCTTCTCAGGTTAGCTCTGATACCGTGTTAGTTTTTCAACACTAAGTTAGCATTATTAGGATCTTTAACTGAGAGAATAACAAGTACAGCAATCAAACACAAGAGACAATGAACATAGTGTTTTTCCTTGGGGAAACCATAAAGGAGAAAATCCCGCATCTTCCTCAAAGATATAATCAGCATAAAAGGTAAAACCCCAAAATAGTAAGATGCACTCCCAACAGCAGTAATCTTCTTCTTGTCTAGCCCAGTGTCTTCTCCTTCCTCAACTATGTGCTACACTTGAGTGTGTATAAGTTGATTGTCAAATAGAGACTCCAACTCTCTACTTATAATAATCCTGACATGACTAAAACCCTACCAGGGCCGACCTCTAATGGGAGAGTCTAATAACCCTAGTGCCCCGAAACTGCAGGGACTTTAACCCTTAAACAATCGGAGGGTTACCCACTATGAATTGACATGACTTATTTACATTATAGATCCTCCCGATTGGAACATCGAGGCATGACAACATGACTCAATTACATAAAAGATACATCCCGGAATAAACATTGGGTTACAATACATAAAATACATAGATGAATACATTCCAAAGTTACAAATACATCAAAACAAATTTATGATAGGGCACAGAGGAATTGAACCACCAACCTCCTACCTATAATTAGGCAGGCGCTCTACCATTGAAATAGAACCCTTTAAGAGGTTTTTATTGCTTGACAATGATGATAGTCAAACAAATTTATGATAGATATAAATCTACAAACTACATAATTATTACTATTACAACTTACCAATAACTAGTATTTATGATAAACTAATTCCTGAGAACTAGTACAATTTTCCTTATCTGGCATATCTATTCATGTTACTAGAGAGAATGAAATACATATATGATGGATGTGATACCAATCTTTTTCAACCAATTGACAGAATATCTCTTGGCGTGCCTAAATATATAAGAAAAATATCATTATATGAAATCAAGCAAAGTAAAAGTCAAATAATTAGGTAAGCATACCTTGCCATTCATAAAACAATCTATCAGTGACAATATAAAAATACATGAAAGCAAAAAAATTCAGACTGAGTGTTGCAAAGAATAAGATACCATATTATCCAATTCTAGAAAATGAAACATATTTTTATAGAAGTCTGAAGGCTACCAAAATAAGCAAGCAAAAGAAATTCAACACAAATTTCAAAGAGAGTTGAATGAAATAATAAAAGCATACCCAACATTATAGTTGACACAATTTATATGAAAATCAGTGTGAAACAATCAATCATGTTTGTAAGTTTTTCTCTGGCCAACCTACCTTAGATATAGCCACAACTAGACTGATACAAATAATTATCAGAACCAAGGGCACTCCAAAAGTGCAACACAGGCAAACTAATAAAAACAAGAAAAAAAATCACCACGATGAAGGTAATATTTGAGAACAAACAAATGTTGTATGGTGGTTCTACTGTATTTGGACACACAGGTTCTATAAGCAACAACAATTAGAAGATAACCAATTAGCTAATTTTCAGTTATTATCCCTTGAATCTTTTATAAGGAAAGTTGAAGAGAATGAGACAAACCTGTTCTCCCATAATTTAGCCTTATCAATTCTTTCCTTATCAGAGTTACTCCAGAGTTACACCAAAGTTAGCCTTACCATAGATACACTAGTGCTTGAAACTATGATTGTGGTCATGTGCAACAATTAAATTGAGACCATGTGCCAGAATGGTAGCACCTCGTGAATTATCCCAACAATAGGTTGTTTATTTTGAATATTGAATATGAGCTGTAAAAGCTCAGGGTACAGCTTAGGGATCAAATGAAACTCTATGCTTATTAGGAACACAATCTCACCCTGGATCAGTAGGTCCACACCAACCACTAATGATATTCAATCATCAACATCTGGTCGTTTATGATTTTTTTCTAGTAGTCTCCATGAAATTATACCAAATAAATGTTTGTACTTGGTGACGAAAAGTAATCTTCATAATTTGTCACAAGCCTGCAATGCTAAACCATTAGAAGTTATAATAATGTGCACTATAAAAATAATGCTTGCAAGCTTATTTACTTTTCCCAACAAATGATGCTAGCAATCAACAAAATTCCTACAGTTGCATGTCATCACAGTTACGCAAGTTTAATAAATAAATTCTTTAATTTGTCCAACCTAAAAATAGCAAGTGAACAAGGATTTTAGACTAGATTAACCTAAGAAATCAAATATAGAGGGATATTAGAAGAAATTCCTATAGCCCTACATCCTTCTAGACTGTGATCATTCCCAACAATAATCACCTTTTGTCTATTTCCTTGTGCTCCCCCTTAGTTGAAACTGTTAAGACAACTACAAAGTAATCAACACAAAATAGATCCAATGCATCACACAACTACATGACAAAATTCTATGCAGTGTTAAGAGGAAAGGAAAATATATCAAGGATTCTAATAACATCAAAAACTAATTGGACAACTACTTGATGACAAATAGCAGTATGACATTAACTGATTTTGAAACACATAAAATACGTAAAATAGTTTTGCTCACATACCAGTTTCTACAGAAACACTAGCTCTTTCTGTGTTAATTCTATTTGAAGCAAAATCCATTGAACCTAGGGACAACTCTCCAGATTGGCCTTCTTTAAGAGCTAGAGAATCATACCCAGCAGCAATTCCAAGCCATGTGACATGTGAAAACAACTTCCGCTCATTCAAAAATGGAGAACTCCCATATGCCGTTTTTGGTTCCCCTAATGCTTCTTTTTTGGTTTTCCATGAAAGACACATTACTCAATCAATAAAATGCCAATTTGTGGTCAATAATCAATCATTGAAAAGAAATATTTTTTACCAAAGGTATCACATATGCTATCCTCAACATTCAAATCATTTTCTCGTAGCACTTAACATCAAATATACTTCAAAATTGTTCTCTTTAGGAATGGAACTTAAAATTACCTTCAAAATAAGCACTTGATGACGACCTGTCATCATTACTGATATAAGCACATTCTAGTAGAACAGGTCTTGATTGTAACAACTAAACCCACCCTCTTAGCTCTAGCTTCCTGTTTCTAGTTAAAATGAAAGTTTTAAAATTAAAATTGCACTTTTTAACATTAGATAAGAACTGGATCCTCATGATTTAAAAATAATGAGAGAAAGGTTCATTATTTAAAAATTCTAAACTTTTTCAATTACACAATGGTTCCTTTTTCAATAACCTGAAAGAAAAAACTTCACAACATATAAAAATAGAAACAAATTACTGTATTTCTATGGCACCGGAAATAATAGCTATTAAAATTAACACTAACTGTCAAATGAAACGAAGTGATAAGACAAACAGAGGTTCCACCAATTAGAAGACATGAATAAATTGCTAGAATAAATCTAGCCTCCAATGCATAACTGACGTTTGGCAAGTTACCATGGTTTGTTTGGCTATGGAGGGAACTGTAGACCATCATAAGCTAGTCTATATCAAGATTTAAATGTGTAGATTTGACCAATAGATAGCCCTGTGTGTCTCATACTTGTGTTTGTCTTTAATGATATTTGAAAGGTAAATTAACTTTTGGGTGCATTTCTAACATTTCCAGTTTTCAAGGGAGCTAGTAAAAACCATTGCAAATGACATGTTGTTTTCCTAGATGAAGTAAATAATACAAATAATTGTGTAGAACATTTAGTTTAGAAAAACAGAGAGCAACTGCAGCCTTATATTTTAGCTTTATTTTATCAGCTAAGATGGGAAAAAGTAGTGTTCTGTAGAGCTAATGATTTGGTGGGCATGGAATTTCCATGGGATGCAAATGCCAAACATGGCAGAAAATGCAACCTAAGAAACCTCGTAGTGCTCCCAACTAAAGGTTAGGGAGTAACTGTCTCACTGTGTAATCATATTTTCTAGATACATAGTTTGAGAGCAAGATATGCTAAATATGCTTAGTTTGTTGGGAGTTACATAGCCCCAAAGGTAAGTTTGATTGGTAAAATTTAAAACGCTCCTATGAGGACTAATGACCTTTTATCAAGTAGAGAGGACTAATGTTTGATCTTCCACAGTTTTTATCTTCATTCCACTATCTTGACACAATTAAAATTTCATGATCTTGTAATCAACAAAGAATGTGGAATATAATTAGAAGAAAGGAACTACTCACATTTATTAATTAAATATTAGGAAGTAAAAGACTCTAATATCTCAGAAAATTGTCTAAAGCTAGGCATGCAGTTGTAGATATTTTGTGGAATCTTTAAAACAAATAAATCCCTTACAACCATTTCTTATGATCACTATTGTGTAAATCTCATGTGTAGATTCAACTAAGTGTATTTCAATGCTACCTGCTTTCGACGACACCGAAGTTTAGCTTTGCGTTTCTGAATCTCATTAGTAAATGGAAAAAATGCACTAGGAGGTAAATGGTTACTTAGATCAATCTCACACAACTGCATGGATTAAAGTACACAATGAGACTCGATTGAGATATGGTTATTGCAATCATGTCTTTGAGGTATAATTAATGAACAAAATAATGTAAATTACTGGCATTCCAAGCATACCAAATTTCTAAAACACATACAATAAATTACCTCAAATGTTGTAGTCAAAGGGAAATGACTCAAAGAGTGATAGCGCTTTTTGATGACTTCTAACTGAGTAAATGTCTCCAATTGTAAAAATTTTCCACCAATTCTGCACATAAATCACCAATGATCATAAACCAGCTGCACCATAAAACAAATTGCATATAAACTCTTTAAGCAATGCAATGTAAATATTTATAACTAAAAAATCCTCATATGTTTTAGTAAGAAATCGCACATCATTGTTGAACAAATTTTCTTCATCCTATATGCAAATGCATACAACATCCCTTCCATTTATAATTTCAACTTAGCTGTAAAGCTTGAAATACAAAAATCTTCTTCCTATCACTCTAAGCACATGTATAGGTATTTTTCATTACAGGATTTAGGATGCAGCTTGTGATAATGATGTAATTCATCTAAAATATGATCATCATATTTTCTAGAATCTATGTATGACAAGGGAAAGCATTGGTTGGGTAGTATACAATTCATGGCATTCACCCAATTTATAGACCTACCTCTGTCAAAATTAGGGACCATTGATTGTGCATAATTTATAAATTTCAATGTTTTTAGGAAATCAACATTGTGTTACTTGGTCATATAATTAAATAAAGTCAGTGTGTGTTCATGAGGGTTTTGCACATGCTCATGAGTTATGTGGGAGTTTCAAATATTTTGCATGGTTGTAACAATCTTAAAGGGGGCTCATGAAATTTTCAACCATGAGATTAATTTGATCTTAAAAATCAACAAATACAACATCAACCATATAAGACCAAATGCAAGTTTGTGGACCACATGGAGCAAGCAATATTAACATGTCTCCAAATCATTTAGCTTATAACTACCTTCAATTGATTTATCTATAAATAATTCAAACAAATATGAGATGTGGACTTTAAAAAGTTTGTCATAAAATAATAAAAAATAGGAAAGAAACTGAAAAGATGAGACATACCCAATTTATTTCATTGTCATTTGTCTATCCTTTTAAGGGTCAAAACTAAGCATGATGACAATAACACAAAAAATTATGTTTTCACACAAGACTTAACAATAACTAAAAAATTATGTTTTCACATGAGACATCTTCCTCAAGAAAAATATTTTTGAAGATTGTCCTCTCAATGTTCAAAATTTAAATATGTAACATTAATATTTTTCCCAAACTCTGCTTCCAAGCTATAACTTATTTTAGCATAGAAAAAATTCTGTAGAAAGATGTCTTTACCAATCTGAATCATTATGTGGATGTCTATCCCTCTATGACATGATTTACCAATATGAATCGTTATTAATATATCTATAATTCTATGGAATGATCACGATGATATCATTGGAACATTTAAATCAATGGCCATATCAAGTAAAGCATTAGGACATGAATAGAAACATGGTATGATATGAATACATGCATACCAATACAGTATAACTTTCAAATGCCCATTACAATATAGGATGCCATAAAGATCATTGTAACAATACTAGACGTGACTAAGACAACCATTATAAACTATGATGTCATAGGACACCTATATCAACATTGAACATCGTTAGGATTGTTGTTTTGAAACCAGTCAACTCGAAAATTTCTAAAGCCATTGCAGCAAATGACTGTGATATCATTAGGATGTCCACACCACTTTTTGATTTCATTAGGGCATCAATATGAACAACTATAACACAATGTGGCATTATGAAAACACTACAAGTATTTAGGATGTGCATGCCGATATGGTATGACAATGTCTTTAGCTTGTTTACACCAACCTGTATCATCAACAAGAAGTTTGTACCAGTTATATTTACAAGCCCTTTACAATCAGATGTCTTTTTAATGATGTCACCATTCTACAAGAAGATCAATTATCTAGGTTTTTCTTATAGAAGATTTCAATTGTGAACCAAAGAAGGTAACTATTAGGAAAGGGAGCTAGCAAAGGTCAGTTGTGAAATTAATGATTCCATCAAGCAAATGACTTCCATATCATTAGGATGTGCAATCCACTTTGTGATTTCATTTAGGCATCATTACCAACTAATATACCACAATGTGACATTATTAAGACACTAAGACCTCATTACAAGCCCTTTGCAATCATAGATATCCTTATGTTTATGTCACCATTCTACAAGAGGCATCAATTATCAAGGTTTACTTACAAAAGATTTCACTTGTGTGCCAAAAAAGATGAAATATTTGGAAAAGGAGCTAGAAAAAATGTAGCTATGACATTAACAATTCAATCAAGCTATAAAACCAGCAAAACATTAAATTATTTATGGAAAAAAAAATGACACTCAATGACACAACAAACAAGAGGAGATCAACAATATCCAACAAGTAGTGCATTGACAATGAAGGCATTGATGAATGTGTGAGTGCAACAACAAAGACACCATTTTTGTTGTGATTTATTTCACCTATAAAGATTAAATTGAAAAATTAAAGTGTCCTACAGAAATCTAACAGTTGACTACAATAGAATCCTGAGGTGCATAAAATATCTAAAGAAAAGAACTTATTAAGAAGAAACGGATAAAGATCACCACCTAGATGGAAGCAAGTTATGGCTCCCATAATGGTGAAGAAGAAATTTCATAATCAAGGGATGAAGGATGAGAAATTTTCTATTAGATGACTGCACATTAAAAGTTACATAATGTTAGTTCCAACATTACAGTACAAAAATGATGAACAAATAAGTATACATGCAATGTATAAAGGCAATATGCTTTAAATGGTTCATGTTACCCACCATGCATAAGGTAATCAGATTAGTACTATTTAATGACAACTAAAAAGGAAGTTGTTCTAAAGAAGAGTATCTTGATACCACATAGATCATTTAGTACCCAACTAGCTAAATTACGAATGTTCTCAAAAGTATTATCTTAAACAATAAAAAGGCCACATGCAATCAGTACAATGCCAACTAATTAGTGAATAGGAACACACTAAGTCAAGAAAAGGAAAGTACAAAGTTTTTTCTGAATGAAATGGAGGTATCAAGCTATAATACACATTGTGCAATTATGGGGAGAATAAATATGTAATGAATGTGGTAAACTAAACCTTTTGTAAAACTCAACAAGTGCATCAATGATATGAATATGGAAATGATTATTCATGATTAAGAACAATACCAACACATGCTCATCCTGATATTATTACAAACTCTAACCTTAACAAGACACCCTCGGACCCTCCCCTTTGACCTTGGAAAGGTATATCCTCAATCTTCTTAGGAATCAGTTTAGCAGGCAAAATTGCCATCTCCCGCTAGTTGTCATGGTGGAGGCCTCGTCCACTGCTACACTAATATATAAGCTTCACACTTTTCATTTTTATCTTGGGTTTTGAATTTTAATATCCAAAAATAAAAAAGATATTTTTCATATACAAAAATAACTATGGTCCTTTTATCATTTGAGGTGGGTCTCAACCAACGTTTTCCCCCTTCCCCTACCCCCTGAAAAAAAAAGGACAAAAGATTACTCCACTACAAGAACGTAAATCTTAGGTGGTAATTTTTGGGGGATATAATTGAAAAATGTCTCATTCATACACCCACTCCCAATAAAAGGTTCATAATGGATATGCAGCATTGGGACCCTGATAAGTGAACATATTTATTATTTTTTCATGAGTAAAATTCTAAGAACTTCCACAGAAGATACTCAGTGCATACCCATTGGCCCCGATTACAATTCTTGAGTCAATAGGGACATCAAGCAAGTCATGCAACAAAGACATACAACTAGGGGAATCAACCCCAAAACATCCTGCATGAAGCTCAAAACACTAAACCACTCAAGCTAACCCACCAAGCTAACATGGATTTATAATTTAGGACATAAGCTTATCATTTATTTCAAAATGACAATATTTTCTGACATAAACTATAATGAACAATAACCATTGAACATATTATACTATTAAAATATACATGCCATTGATCAACAAACTTACCAATAAATTATGACTTGGTATCCAGTGCATTAATATTTTGATTGTGGGAAGCAAGAGTAAAAAACAATATTGCATCTAACTTATAGGTAAGGGCCATCTATGTTCAAGATTTACAAGACAAACCATTCTATAACCAATCACATCACTTCATAATTTACATAAGTCATTCAATTCAAACAATAGAGGTGTTGATAAGAATATTTGGCCCGTCATAAATATAAAACAATCGCCAATAGAGAAATAAGGTTTAATATATTATAATATTATATATTATAATATTATATATTATATGTGTGTGTTTATGCAAGTGGAATGTGTGAATATATGAATAGCATAGGTATCCATACTTAGGGGTAGGGTACACATACCAGTACCCACATATCAAATACCCCATACCCACGTACCTTGTCGTACCCTGACATACTAGAAACTAGACCAAAGTACCTAACACATTTGTCATGCATGGATTTAGGGTACCTTGATATTGGTGGTGCTTATTTTTGAACTCCTCTATCATGACCTTAACAAAAATGTACCCTTCACTCACGAAAAATCACTTATTAAGCATAGAGGCTCACCCTGGTGGGCTTCGAGACGTCTCGGCCACTATTGAGTCACAAGTTACTGATATATCTGGTTTGCACACTATTGGATATACTCTTGGGAGGTTTCTAAGTTCCCACGGTTAAACAAAAGCATGGAGAGTTTTTTCTAGCTTATTTTAACACTTAGATTAGGAAGTTTCATCAAAATTGTAGGGTGTTGACTAATGTCCTTGGAGGGCCAACTTTGAGATTCAAGGTAGAGGCAAGGGCAAGAGCTTAGAGGATGGGGCATAAGGTGAATATCCCCGTACGTGTACCCAATTTTCCTAGAAACTTAGGTCAATATGGCATGTCAATCATAGTTTTTGAAAATAATTAGTGTACAACCAAGTACTCTTTAAAATACTTGTGCTTGGAGCTATGTATGTGGTGAATTTGTTCTGTTCCAAAAGATGAAAATCAAGTTGTATTCATCCCAGGTTCTATTGGTAAAAGGATGAGATATATTTCCAACCAAGGAAGCAAATTTCTATTATCTAACAAGAAACATTGATGCATCCAACAACGAAGAAATTCACTGCCACCTAACAGACATGAAGGTGTTGAAAATAGAATGCAACAGTCAGTTCATAATTCAAATTCCCATTGGATGACTATTACATATACTGTTCAAAGAACATATTGCTTCAATCTTATCTTTGTTGATCTAGGGGCCAGAGGAATAAAGATACATGCTAGAAGAAATGGGCAGCACCTTGAATATGGCCAAACATTAGCAACACTTTATTGTTTTCTAGACTAAAAAAAAAGGATGTTAGAAGGTGTCATGACCTGCAAAGTGGATTTTACATGTTCATATGTAGATCTCAAGGGTATTCCACTAGTGTTATTCCAACATTACATCTATCTAAAAGATGATGTAAATCTTGATGGGAATCCTTAGAGAAGTCTGAATTGGAAAATGATGGAGGTTGTTAGGGAAGAGATATGAAATTTATTAGATGTAGGGTTTATCTATCCTATATCTAATAGTAAATGGGAATCACCCTTAGTAGCTTCCCTGAAGAAAGACACGGAGGAATGGAGGGTGTATCAACTACAAGTAATTGAAAAAAACCACCTGCAAAGATCATTTCCTCTTACCTGTCATTCATCGGGTCTTTGATAAATCATTTTGAGAAGAGTGATTTTAAATTCCTGGATGGTTTTCTAGGATATAAGCAAATATCAATCACCCCTAAACAATGAGAATTAACTATCTTTTCTTACCCATGGGAAACCTTTGCATATAGGAGTTACCATTTGTACTATGTATTGCACCAGACACCTTCCAAAGGGAAGTGATCAACGCATTTTAAGACTTCATCAAGGCATTGAATGCCTATGATCTAGCTAATTTAGAAAAGACCTTGCAAAAAGAAAGATTTTTTTTTTTTATCATTGTCCACAGATGAAAAAAGTGAGGTTAATGGGACTCGAAATGATGTCCAACAAAATAGACATAAACTAGGGTAAGAAAAATCCTAGGGACTAAAAAAATAGCTAAACCTAAGGTGATGAAATAGTGTGTATAATATGAACATTGTAAACATATTGAGATGGGGTAAACTAAAAAATGGATAGCAAAAATGTTTAGATGGACCCGACTCACAAGAAGAGTAAAATTCTCATGACACAAGGAATGGTGCTTGTTGATGTCATTTCAAGAATGATATATCTGTGGATCTTGCATATGAGCAATCAATACCTTATATTTACCAACTAAACTTAAGGAGGAATTTTGTAGCTTCCTAGGCCAAGATAGGTATTATGAAGGCTCATCAAATATTCATCATGCTAGGAGCTCCTCTTAATGCTCTCTTGGCTAAGGATTTCCCGTTTGAACGGACTAGGGAATGTGGAAATACTGTTTTGGAGCTGAAAAAAAATCACTTCTACTCCCATTCTAAGGGGCCCTAATTGGACTTTGTAATTCCAAAATTTGTCCTTTGAGTAGTTCTGGGACATAAAACATAAAAGTGGCACACTATCTGTGACACTGTAAAAAATTTACAAGGCGCAGAAAGAAATTACAGTGCAAAGGAAAAATAATTGTTGGTTGTCTTACTCTTTATTCACAATTCAAAAGTTTCACCCTTATGTATATGTGTTCCTAACCGTAGTTCATATAGATTCTAGACCGTTCTGACACAAAATTCCTAATGAATAAATCAACCATGAATTCATAATTATTCATTGGCTTATGCTTCTTTAAGAATTTGATTTGACCATAAAAGGAAAGCTAGGAAGAGACTACTTAGAAGAAGACATCTATCTTGTTTTCTAAACTTGAAGGATGAAGGACCATCCGAAGGCAGGTTTCTAGATGAACATCTCTTTGCGGTTAACATAAAAAATTCATTTTTTAATGATGTGGCAAACAATATAGTTGAAGGATTTTGTTAGCACAATTTTCTCTGAAAGAAAAAAATAAACTGATAGGAAAATTGGTCTAATTACATGGGTGAAAGGAACTTTGTTTAAATTAGGTCTCCACTCAGAATATGTGCAATAGGAGGAGGATTAGTATTTAATCAAGGCTTTCCATGGTGAACCATGTGGTAGCACTTTGCTTCTAAGAGGACTGCAAACAAAAAATTGCAAAGTGGGTATCATTAGTGTTCAATACTCAAGGATTCAAAGAAATACATATCTTGCATTGATTTCTAAAGAAAAGGAAGCATTCCTGAACTGGAGTTATGCTCCTTAATCTTGTTTTAGCAATTGGACCATTCAAAAAATGTGGTATTAACTTCGTGGTAAAGACTATTATTTAAAAAAATATGAAAAAATTTAGCAACTCTCAGTGCACAATAGGTAAGGTTTTTAACCTCAAAGATATTCTTCGCAAACAAAATCAGTGCTCAGTGACATGTACAAACCTAAGAGACAATTCTCTTTGTTAGCATAGAAATTTTTCATCACCATCAATTAAATGCATAAAACTTGACTCTTCGAATAAATTTAAGAGGAGAATCCTAACCTTAATTCAAGAATGATCCGCAAAGACCTGAAGGATCTTTAAATTTCTAGTAACAAAAAATGCTCCAAATTGACTGAAATGTTTCTTGACCTTGCTGATCCATAACAATGTTTGTATATGTTAGAACTCCAAATAAACTGAAGGATGCACCCATATTTGTTGATGCTAGAATATTTATTCCTAAATATGCTACAGGAGACACATAAATGCATACTACATTCCCTCAAAGGTGAATACTATGGTGGGAAAGCTTCAAATAGGTGGAATTCTACCCTAACCAGTAGTGGAATCCTCTTCAAAGTTATAAAATACAAAATGGTGTAAGGAATTTCTCACAGAGTAAATGGGATATCCTACAGTAATTCATTGAACATGTAGAATTTTTGGGCCAAGTACATATCACTGAGGAGGATACCAACACACAAGTCATGGGACTTCACTTGAAATCCTACTGTTGGATTGCAAACCCTATAGCTTATCAAAGTTTTGAATGTTGGGAGATCAAATTGAGAATAAGTATAAACAAAGACAAGAACCGCTCTCAAAGCAATAGTAAATTGCCAACAGTTAATGGCAGAATAAATATGGAAAAATTGAATACCCACAATGCACATTAGTACATAAAATTACAAGAATGAGGTTCATAATAAGAGTTGTATTTGTGGAAACATATTATTTTTTTACAGATACATCATTCATGCTTAAATGCACATCAACAACACAATAGTTTGACATATGCAAAGAAGGAAACCTCATGGAATTTCGATGTGACTCTCAGATCTTATTGGCAATAGAGATGGAACCTTATGAGATTTAGATAAATACGATTTCCAAATTACTTCATTTATAAGAAGTCTCATCCATAATTTCCAGAGTATAAGTTATCCCATTTTCCACTGCATGTAGAACACAACTCAGTCAGCAATATATTGCAAACTAGGAAATACAACATTCAAATATAATACCGATTCTCAATGTGTATAATATGTCCGGAAAATGAAAAGTGGGTGCTACAAAAGAAACCACTATTGCTAAAAGCTTCTATATGCATGATACCTTTAAAACTGGTTCACCGTTATTCAAATTTGCTGACTGTTTCGCTGTTGCTGCCATCTATGTACGTGCAACCATTCCTGTAGGAGACTTCTCAAAGTTTTCTTAGTTGCAATAAGGATACATCCTTGTCAGGACTAGAATAAATATTCAATACTTCTAAAAAGGAGAAACATATTTGGTCCTAATTCCTACATTCCCTTTTACATTATGCAGGCTCGATTTCATATACCACAAAAAATAACCACAAACTCTTTTTTAGAAAATTAGATGAATTTTGAAGTCTGAAGTAGCCTTGTAAGTGTCATTTTCCATTTCTTTACACAAGTTATTCAAAACAACTTGTTTTCTCAAAAAGTAAAATAATTTTCATTATTGCTTAGTAGGGATGTTGCATTCATTACAAAAATATATTTCCCATTCATTAGGTAGGGTTTGTCATTACATTTGGACGCTGAAACTTTTCAGCTATAAGTTAAAAATGAGGTTGGAAATGAACAATGTGTGCTTCCTCATTTCCCTGTTCACCAATTTTGTACCAAGTAATGCAATGTGCTCTACAGCTGGGGTAGGAAGAGATGTTGCTAGTGACTTTTGTGTTGAAAAAAAGGCCGAAGACACACAAATGTATTAACAATTGAGAAGTTAGCATCTCAAGTTTTTTGGTCCTTCTTGACATGTAATAGATCTAGGGTTAAGATGGATCTATGCTAGTTTACAATTCAGACACCAATTACTTCATAACATCTCTCTTCAATAAGTGTTCAGAAAATGTAAAAAGTCAAAGAACAAGGGAGCTTAGTACCTAAGATCTTTGAATTAAGGATTTTAGTATGAAATCTTAGAAGATGATAGGATCTAAATACATAAAACCAATTTTCCTTTTAATATACTCTAGCAGACATTGGTTTGAGTAATGGCTTACAAAAAAATAGAATTCCAAAATACAAAAGGTTAAAGTCAAATTGCTTGCTATTGTAACTGTAAAATCCCAAGTATTCGGGAAGAATGTCAAATTTTCACTGAGTTATTGTTGTAAATAATAGTCTTAATATTTATTATTTACCCTCTTGCAGGAGTTTCACAACAACCACAGTGCAAACATATAGCATTTTTGTCCCACAAGGGAAATTTGTTGGTGACACAAGGAAGCTTGCAGATTGTAGCCAACCCATAGGTTAAGATTGCAGCTTGTCTTAGATGTTGGTTTTATTGTATATTCAAAAGTTTCGGGAGTAGGACTCTGAACGGATGCAGAAGGTAGCAGGTCAAGAAACCTAAGAATTGGAATGGTAGTTCTACTACCTTTTTGGCTGGGATTGGTTCTCTACATAATATAATGAATAAGAAGTTGTATAGTCGATCTTCAAATTAAAAAAAAATCCCTATGGACAACCTACAAAGATATGAAATCTTATCAAGCTAGAAAATAATCCCTTTTTACACAGGTGAGAATAAAGAGTCTTGAAAATTCGTCAAACAATGAAATCTAGAATGTTTTTTGCCTGATTCCCTTCTCAAGGCCAAAAATTTACTCCATCTTTGTAACAACATCATTGTACTTGACAACCCCATTGACCTAATTTTTTGGTCATTAGTCAGACAATAATAAAATTATCTTATCTTATTTTATCACACCAGTTAACTACATTTACATTTCCATTTTACAGATCCCACTTCTTGGGCTTCATGTTTGGCCTTGAAGTAATTTTCATTTGGAATGATCTCACTCGTATGTGAGCTCTCCATCAAGACAACAAGTAGTGGCATATTCTCACCCTCCCATGTTAACAAAGTGACATAATGAGGAGACAAAGTTTTAGTGTGCGGCTGAAAGGGGTGACCATTTAAGTATCTTCCATCATGTCTAGCCAAGGGGCTTCTCTACTATTTGGTTCTACTATCAAGGACTCGCACATGGGGCCACAACTCTGAAGTATTTCACATAACATAAGAGTTCACTGGTAGATACAAAACCACCACAATCCAAAAGTTGGAGAAGTTGGAAGAAAAGGTTCAATCCAAAAGAGCTGCAACTCACAACAACTAAATTGACAAGGAATTGGAATTTGGAACCCCACCCCATTCATGAGTTTTTCAAGGATAAGAAATGCCAGATACTTTCTCAATCAACCTGCACCATCCTGAAAGAGCTTCCACAAATTAATGAAAGCTATTACTACCTACTAAACACCATCCAAAGATCAGAGCAAGGGTCAAAGGATTGCAAAGAACAAGGGTACAAGGGGCAAACTTAAGAGATCCATCATATTACCAGTCAACAAACCCATTTCCCAAGCAGATGAAAATATTAGTATAGAGTCTCTCTGGTTCACCACTCCCTCTAAGGTTCTAGTCTATATGGTTTTTCTTACTGTCTCATTAAACATACGATATGGTGGCTGTGATTTAAGTTGTCTCCATCACTGTGATTATTCTTGTGCATAGGATTAGATACTCTTCCTCTTACCAAAAAAAAATGCAAGCATTCTTTTATCAAAACAAGAACCCAAAGCTCAATACTAGAGAGACAACTAAAATAGTGGAAAATGTGAATATAATTCAAACCTTAACAAGTAACAACAAATGCAAACATATTTTTTATTGACAAATAGACCCTTACACTCACTAAAATATTATGATCCATGATAAACACCTAGATGAGACCATAAATATATCCTTAATCATATAGTTCCAAAACTTACACATGAAAAAGGGAAACATAGCCCTAATGACCCAAGACAGACTGAACATTGATAATGTGGAACTATCAAGTCTACCCATGGAGAAGGATTTATGAATTAAAGATGATAGTGGATTTTTTACATGCAATGGGATAGAGAAGTAAGAAAGGCTCTAGAGAAGCTACTTATCACAAGCATAAGGGAAGAGAGTAGTGGAGTACAACATTATTTCAGCCAGTAGTTAGTGTCATAAAAAAGATAACAGACTTTACAATCTCCAAATTCCATGAGTTGTTGTCATCCGATCATGACCTCACAGGAAATAGGGAAACACAACCCACCCTCACAACTCAAGACAGACCTAAGTTACCAAGATATAGATACAGATACAAATTCGCCAGATTTTTCAAAACCCAAGATCTGGATACAGCGAGGAAACATCAAGTACAAAAGATATAAAAATATTTTTATAATAAATACATAAAATAGAGTGAAGAAACAAAACCATTCAGGAAAAAACAGTAGAACTATAAATTTTTGTCAGAAAAAAGATTTCATGTACCATAATTGATAATTTGATTATTTGTAATCATGATTGATATTGATAATTTTAATAACAATTTCAGCATGAACTTGAAGCAATAAAAAACAATGTTTTAGTGAGCCACAATCCACATGTCCCTATGAGCAGGGAATAAAGTGGTTTTGTTGAAAGCTATGGAAAGCATACATAACAGTGTTGAAGTGGGAAACAACATAGCACATAAAGATAGATTAGCCCTTGACAACAAACCTTAACCATAAATATAAATCAAATAAAAACTTTGAGAGAAGACCTTGATATTGATATATTAAAGTTCAGGAGCGGGTCTTGACATAAGGATAGATAAGACCTTGAGAAGGAATGGGGCTTATGCTTTTAGCCATTAGGTGTTTAGGGTCTTTTTAGTTTTTCATTCAATATATATATATATATTTGGGGTGGGTGCGCAATGGGTCATAGAAACACTAGAAGTTTGAAGATCCTTTTGAAAATTTTAGGAATTGTTTGATTTTTCACAGGATCCATTTCATGGGACCAAGATACATTCCTTCTACAGGGGATATATTTCCATGACATATCCTAGGAGGATCCGATCCAGAAACATATCAAATCCACAGATCCTACACACTGCAGTGGTGTATACGGTAACATAGAGACAAAGAGACAATCATAATACAATAATGTCAAGCCTAGACACCGATAATGCAATGATCGCAAGCCTACCCATGGAGATGGGGTCATGAATTAAAATTGTTGAGGAGTTTTCTCATGCAAAGGCTAGAGAAATAAAAAAAGGCTCTAGAGAAGATACTTATCACATGCATAAAGGGAAGAGAGTAGTAGAGTACAACATTATTTCAGCCAGTAGTTAATGTTATAAAAAAAATAACATACTTCACAATCCCCAAATGCCATGGAGTTGTCATCATTAGCTCATGGCCTGTTATACATGGATATCAACTCTTTAAAGGGGAGACAAGAAATTAGGAATAGTATTATGAAAGAACAGCAATAAAAACATTTATTATGAGTAGAGAAAGTAGTAAAATTCAAAAGAAAAATCCAAAAGAACATCTCCATACAAGTTTCATGAATGCAGCATGAAAGGTAGAAAAAAAATCAAAATAGTTAATGGAAATCAGTAAATACAAAAGAAAAAAGAAAGGATCACGAACTTTCTAAAGCAACCATCTCACTTCATGCAATTTGGACTTCATGCATTGTTAAAAGAACTTAATTGTATTTGGTCAAACCCCAGCTATTAACTTTCATAGGTTGAATGCATGGTTTTAACATTCTGGAAAATCCAGATAACAAAGATGAATCATCTTTGGACAATCATTAAATTTACTGAAAAAGTAATAGAAATATTTACCCTCTTAATGCTTGGAGAATACTAGATTCTTGACTATGAAAAAAGATGAGGCACCTGAATCCAAAGGACTGTGAAATATAATCATTTTTCAACACATGCTCTAAACCTTTTGTACCTCGATAAATATAAGCATTTGCACCTCAATTTAAACATTTTCAATTCCTAAATACACTTAGTCATCTTATAAATCAATTAAACTAGTACTTGAGAAAATGAGGCGACTTTGTTGTGATCTTAGGCATTGCATGTGGAAACCCCCTAGTTGATGCTCTGAAAAGTTTAGTTGGGGTCACCTTCCATTGTTAATCTAGATTTATCTAGGAAATTTAGGAGATCTAAATAAAGAGATGCCTACCTGTGTGACACTTAAGGGTATATATTTGAGTTTTTCTTGTTTAAGTGGTTGATTTTCCTTGGAATCAAAAGACTGCTAAATTTTGCAACATGGCCTTGACAAAAAGTATTATACTTGTAGTTCCAGCTGCATATTATGTGTGGTGGGGTTCAATATGGATTTCATGAAGAGATGCCTATAATGGGTCTATATGTCACTGGTGAATTTATATGTATAGGGCATCATGGTGCCAATAGGCTTGTCGACAACTCATTACTTGAAGCACTTGCTTGCATAGAGAGCAATTGAACCATCATTGAATTACATAGTTAAATCAAATATTGACATTGACGAGTCAATTGAATGCCATTTCCTTATTGTATCTACTATTCTTGGGGTTTTGCAACATAGATTATGTCAAGCATATTACAACATTAACAAGGATGAAGTGACAAAATACCATGTGGGACTAAGTTGGAATTATTCGATCAATTGATTGCCTTGAAATAGCTGAGAAGTGTTTGGAACAATTAGAATTCGAGTGGTAATATCATCTATTTTGATTCAAGTGGATTCCTTGCATGGTATATCTTGAAGTATGTGAATTGCATAACCTATTTTCATGTGTCAATCTAGTGGGGTGGAACTTTAAATTTTTGGTAACAATGGGGAGGATAGAGGGTGATAGGTAGTGTATTACTGAGACATCCACTGAAGGCTACACAACGCTGCATTTTTCTCGTATTTAGGGAAACATTGAAAGTTGGGGTTTCCTTGCTTGGAGTTGTCGGCTTGTCACTATTGAAATTTGATACACACAAAGTTTGAATTATATTACACTGACAATCTTGTTGGGAAGCATGAATCACTTCTATATGAGGAGACTACCCACCGAGTTTGTTGATAGAATTTCATGTCCATAGATTTTATTTTGAGAATTAGAAGACAAGATTTCCCTCCTGAACAAGCATGTAAGACCTATCCAGCATTGAAGGAAAAGGGGTCACCTTTTACACTCATTGAGTATGAAGTTGAACAACATGGCTTTCAAAAAATATAGAACATCATGTACACTCTTGAACTCCAAATTGTATTTTTTGCATGTTTGATTGGAGAATTCAAAGTGGCTGATGGTATCATTCCTATACATTTCAATTAGAAATTTAGACGATGCTACCAATGTGTTATTGTCTCAATCAATATGTACGTGTATAAAAATTGATTAAAAGTTTAGACAATATAACAGGTGGATTAAGCCAAATCAGAACCTTTTTGTAGCGATACCTTTTGAGTCTTGACCCACGAATATTTTGGCTAGTTAAAACACCATGTGACAAGAGGATAACCATACATAGATCATAAAGTCATGCATGAGACTCATATGTACAATCTGGCAGTGGATGAAGGGCACAATACAAGAAATAATGAACTTGAGATTTAATTGTGTGGCACTTATATATATGACACCCAAAAGAAATCACATAATAGCACATGAAAATGTAGATTCCATAGTTTAGTATTTATATTTTCCAAATGCTCTGCACAAGTGGTAGTTCAATATTGGGAACACAAGTTCATCACTTAAAACTTTCATGTTGTTAAACAACAGTCAAACTGATGGACTAGCATGTGCTGGACTGCTTTAAAAGTTTAAAATAATTTTAAAAATCAAGGTTACGACAATAGGTATGGGGGGTGCATCATTTTGTGTTCATTCTGAAAAGGAAGATCAACACTGGTACAAGTTAAATTTGGTAGTCTATTTATAGAAAGTGCATATTCTTAACTCATTGTTGATCTCATCCAAGACAAGTGCGCTCCGCCTGTGTATGTTACAGATCATTTCTAGTTAAGTCTCCATGCAGAGAGGACTCTAATTTTAGCAAAATTATTTTGTTGTTTTGGTTTCACTTTAAGAGAAAGATTTGCACCCTAATTCAAGTAGTGTTTTAAGTTGTTATCTACAGTAGGGAACACCCCCTAGTGAATAGGTTTGGTTTATTTTTTCCATTACATGGAGTAAACAACATTTGTCTTTCACAAAAATAGGTTGAATGGATTGGGGATGAATGCATACATTCCATCAACATTTCAGATATTATTACACATGATATGAGTTGTTTTCAGTTTAGGTCGAATTACATGCAATTCTAATAAGGAAAAAACATACCATGCAGAATGTGAAGAATAGTTAGGACCATATAACTAAGACTAGGACAACACTCAAACTGCCATCAGATTGGATGTTAACGTGAACTAGACTTGCATGCCACATTTACCATTGATATCATGTAGAGAAATGGTTCTTTGAGGCATAGGGTGGACATTTCTAGGTCAAGTGAGGCATGTGAGAACAAAAGAGTTGATTGTTATAAGGGTTGGAAAATTTCAAAAACCATTTATTATATTTCCAGATTGATAGATATTAAAGTTTATTTGTTGCTCCATCATTTTCCTTATTGCTTTGATGTGTGTTTAAATTCTTGGATAATATATGCTTGATTAATTTCTTATGTAGGTTGTTAGGTTAATTGGCCAATTGGATGATTGTATCTCTGATCTGTATCAATTATTGTAGGTTTTAGTGAGCTCCCTAGCCCCTTAGGACCTACAGTGAGCTACAACACACCCTAGCTCCCTCATAACATCTAGGATAAAGTCTTTATCCATTAAAATCCTTTCATTTGAAGCCATGCCTTGTTGGGAGCAAGATTCTTCTATCTTGGAATCCTCTTCTTTATTCTCTACTCCTCTTTCGGATGATCATTCTAGCCCATATTTGACCCCATCATCCCTAGAAAGACACAGGTCTTCTTTGATCCTTCCCTCCATGGTTTTTTAGGTTCAATATGATTCTTGCTTACTCGCAGCTCTATCTCATCAAGTGAAATAACTAACAAGTGCAGGTACAGTTAGGGATACCACCCCTGAAGTTGGCATGCACCAAACCTAAAGAAAGAGGCATGTATGTCGAGGTGACAGTGGGTGTAGTGTCTTGAATTTGCATGAGATATTCATAGAGGAAGCAATGCAAGTTCAAGTGCAAACACATCATTACGTACATGATTACAACATGGGGTAAAAAATAGGGTGTCACAAGGGAAACTTTAAACACATTAACAAGTACCTGAAACTTATAAAAGGAAAAATTTATAACAATTGAGACTTACATTTGAAGAATTACAATAGAGTTATTTTGACCTAATGTGCTCCATCAGTTTGCCAAGGAGACCAATGAATACCGTGGTGTTATTTTCTATGTAATTACTAGTTAGTTGAGTCTTGCGATCACCAAGGAGACCAATGAATATCGTGGTGTTATTTTCTATGTAATTACATGTTAGTTGAGTCTTGTGATATGATCTTAGAGGATAGCTTCAAATGAATCCATCTTATGGCCCTTGCTCATGTTAGTTTGGAAAAATTGAACTTTTGATAATAATATTTTTAAAATAAGTTTTGACATAATACTTTTCTAAATGGATCCTATCCAAGCCAATTAAGGGTCATTTACCTATAAATGTACTTGCCAGTGATATTATTTCTTGACACTTACTAGTAGTTTGATTTCAGTAGTTAAGTGTCATGCTTGTGGCAAAAATATGGAATGTTTCCTTAACAATGATATCATGTACAAGTGGGTTAGTCATGAATGACTTCTTACAACCTCAAGAGAGGCCCCTATAGAATCCGGTGAAGTCCTTATTTTCTTTATAAATGAAAAGCAAAGATTAATAACTCCATGGTGGTTTTACTTTAAGGCTAAAAGCATGCAACACAAAGTTCTAGATTTTGTCTACTAGATATTTTTGGTCTTAATGAATGCATGGTTTCAATTGTATCTATATATGTAACTGCAAAATAGTCGTATGTTTTGAATAGTATTTTTCAAAATGGCAGTTGCAATAGAGGATGGGTTGCACCAAGTATATTCCTTATGGGGTTTTCTGGAGTCATTTGGTTTGGAAATATTGTTATTGGTGGCATTTCTAGCATTTTAAGGCACAGGGTTATTATTCAGGAACAACCTCTTTTCCTTTTAGGTTATGGTTACACGAGATTGTTTTATTGCAAGTCATTTTGCTGATTTCACATTCTCTTCCTTTTTCTTCCATCATTATTCTAATCATATCTATTTACATTTCTCACTTTGTTGATTAGTGTTTTGTGCAAAATTACTATTTTGATTATGATTGGTGCACCTAACTTATTCTAATAGGGCCCCATTTTTATTTGCATTCCAATGCAGTGTAATTAGAATGTTTAACTATACACCCATTCTAATTGCACCGAGAGGCACTCTCTACAGCCTCATATGAGAAATAAGTGTAAAAACAGTTTTTGTACTTAACCAAGGGATTTCAAACAAGACATTCACTCAAACAACATTGGCAGTGCTTTGGCCTGCTTCTGCATTTTTGGTCTTTGTATCAAGTAGACAAACATTGCATTTCCATCGAAAAAATCACATGTCACAACCCAAGTTAGTACAAACAATTGCAACCAAATTGATTACACAGTCAAACAGGTCCCTCTTTTCCATGTGAGTAAGCATTAGACCTATGCCTCAACAATACTATGCAGTATCTTTGATTCCAAACATCATTCCAAACAAAATATTTAGGTCATAACTAAATTTCACTTAAGTGATTTTCTATATGACGCTCATGTACTACTCACTGAGTCACTATTGTTTACTGATTCCATTATCTCAATAACCATTTTACTTGGATATACCATATATGGTTATCTGCCCCTCAAGTTCAAAATTTATAATGGAGTGTTCCAATTTTTTGGTGGCTATTTTTGTTTTTACTGTCTGAATCACTTGTACTCATATTTGGCTTAATGTACTTTGGTACCATGCAGTACCATCTAATTAATTTTTACTCTGACTCTATTCTTGTACCCAAAATTTATTGGGTCTTCCCTTTAAAGTTCAATTTCTACATATTTTACTGAAGTGTACAACCTGTGTCAAAATAATTGAGCATTCAACTTTCCTTCAATAGAGAATATTTTCAACACATGATGCAAGACCCTTGAACGCCTATGACCTCAACAGACATAGGATTCTTATGTAGAAAACCACTTCTCTCATGCTAGATAGATGCAATCATATTATTGAAATAAAATTATGGCTTATTAGATTCCAGGTCTGGGGGATATATATTTTGTAAATTTTGACAAGGACTTGAACCTAGGATCAAGAATGAATCCTGGTGAATGGATGATTAGTATAAATTCCTAACCAGTACAAATCCACGTACATCCATAACTGTCAAAATACTAAAAAAAAATCCAATCCCATCCCATAGTAAAAACACAATGAATTTGATCAGATTGTCAATGGCAAATCTTAAGGGGGAATAAATTTATCCATTTTACCATAAAATTTTCATTTATAATTCAATCGTTCAACCAACAATGTAAAATGATTAAATTAATTAGAAATACAATACCAACCTTCCATAAGATCATTAATCTTTGGGTACATATGAATAGAGCTGCATATCATAATTGCAAAAACAAAATGCTTCATAGCCATTTATGAAATAATCACATCCAAGCCATAAACCCTCAATATTATTGCAAGATTGTAATTGTTGTTATTATCCATGAAAGCTACAGGGGAATGCGCTAAAACTTGTAAGCTTAAACCCTACATCAAGCTCAACCTTTCGAAAAAAAACTAGTTTCAGCATGATTGGAATAGTTGAAATTTTTTACACTCGATGATTCCATGGTGAGTGAAAAATTGGGTGATCAATGATTCAGAGACAAATCTATAGCTTCAATACATAGAGTCTTTCATTCTATGCAGTCGAAATTTATCTTTGATTGCAATTTCCAACCGACACCAATAAAAATTTAGTGGGAAAATAAATGCCCAAAACTCACATTTTAGACCCAAGTAATAGCTTCTAAAACGCAAAGAAACCCCACTTCCAACCATTGCAAACCATTCCTTTGTGGTTTCCAATGTCCAACCCATTCGACCAAATTCTCTAATTTTTTTCTTAGTTTTTGAGGATTTCATTTCGTGTTCTCCCATGTCAAGTCCTTCCCATGAAAGCATCTTAAGTTTTGGGATTTCATTGTGTTTGTTTTGTTTTTATTTCTATTTATCTATTGATATTACATATAATACAATATTTAAATATATGTATTATACATGGTATAACATATCAATATATATATATATATATATATATATATATATATATATATTAACATGTTTATTATAATATATTTATTTATATTAATAAATATAACTATATAAAAAAGGAGGGAGGCTTTTTTTTACTTCAAAAAAATGGATCATCGTAGTCTAAGAATTTTTTTGACATTATTAATATAGGCATGGTGAAAATACTAGCAGATGAGTAAAACCAACACATTAACAGATGATACAAAATTGGCAAATTTCACTAATAAGACGTAAAAGACTCTTTCTTGTTGAGACTTCAATCGACTGCCAAAATGGTCAAATGGTAATGGTTTTTTTCAAATAATATATTGGCATGGACAGGCTGATGAGGTGAATGCAATGGTAAGGAAAAAGGACATGACACTACACAGAGAGGAAAAGACAAATCTCCAAAACTTGACTTGGCTCCATTAGATGTTTTGAGAGAATAAAACGTTTCCAAGTGAGAAATGGGGTCTCTCATGAATACATCTACATGGGTGTTACAATTTACTAAATGCAAACACTAAAGATGGAATCATTGGATCCCTTAGAGGGTCATTGAATCCATCTGTAGTGTTTAAGTTTAGTAAATTCTACAAACTCATTGTCGAAATTGTAGTTTTCCGTTACTAGTGTGATACAACTAAAAATGACTAACGTAAACAACTAATTCATATAGATATAACATTTGCAATATTATATATAGAAAGCAATATGAACATCTAAAGCACATCGTCTACAATAATCCACAACACCCTAACACTATCCCGTCCACCTCAGAAAAACACTAGATAATCCTAACCCCACAAATTCCATTTTGGATTCAGAATTGTTAACCTACACCTATTGAGAGATAGAAGGTAGGAAATTTACACAATTTACTAAATTGTAACAATTCATTGTCATAAATGCAATTTTCCATGACACAATTAAAAATGACTAACATAAATGACTAATTCATATTCTTCTAGCTAGTCATTTTTTATGTCGTGACTAAATTAGTCGTTTGTGTTAATCATTTTTAACTCTATCACTTATTATCTAGTCATATTTGTTAACTGGTGAGTAAATTAGTCGTTAATTTTAGTCGTTTATAGTTGGGTCAATCAAAATTGCTCATATTTAGTAGTAAATCACTTGAAAAACCTGTGGTGACTAGAATTTTTAGTCACGTAGTCACTAATTCCTCATTTTGTACTAGTGATGTTCTTCATATACTTCTTCATGCTGAGACTTTATGGATCTCTTGAGAGATGCTTCTTCTTCAAATGTGACATCCCTACTAATTTCCATGTGATGAAAACCTGGAATGTATATTTTGAAGGATTTGGAGACTTCACAGTATCCAATAAATATTGCCTTCTTTCCAGAAGGGTCCATCTTGGTTCTCTTTTCTTTTGGTATGTGAACATATAGTGGGAAACCAAATATATTAAGGTGGCTTACTTCAGGCTTCTTTCTTGTGAACATTTCTTCTGGAATCTTGAATCCAAGGGCACTATGGGATAATATATTATGTACATAAATTGTTGTTCTTGCTACTTCATCCCATAGATGCATAGGAAGATCTTGATCATGTATCATTGTCTTCACTACTTCCATAATGGTCCTATTCTTTGTTTCCACAACACCGTTAGGTTAATAATTGTAGGGAGTGGTTAGTTCCCTCTTTATTCCAACTTATTTAAAAAAGGATTCAAAATATTTTGAAGTATATTCTCCACCATTGTCTGTTCTAAGTGTCTTGATTCTTCTTTCTGAATGATTCTCTATGAAGGCTTTAAATTCCTTGAATTCTCTGAAAACTTCATCCTTTATTTTCAAGAAATATATCCATGTCTTTCTTGAATAGTCATAAATAAATGTAAGATAATATTCATAACCACTCAAATATGTGGAGGGAATTGGACCACATACATCTGAATGAATTAAATCCAACATGTACCTTTAGTCTTTGTTTCACTCTTTGGAAATGGATTCTTGAAATTATTTCCTTTTGCACATCCTTTAATGCAAGTTGCTTCATGATCGATCTTGAAATCTGGTAAACCTATTCCAACTTTTCTCACATGGAGTAGTGATTTGTAGTTGATGTGAGCAAGTCTCCTATACCATATTTCACTTGGGCTAGTGGCCTCATGAACAAGGGTTGTTTCCAAATGTCCCTTCAGTTTATATAATCCTCCTTATTCCTCACCGATGGCAACTGCATCTTCAATTGATCTTCCATTGGGCCACATAAGTACTTTTCCATCTATAAATGCAACCCTATATCCTTTCTTATCTAATGCTGAGATAGAAACTAAGTTATTATTCAAACCTTGTACATATAAAACTTTCTTCATCTTCATGGGGGTTCTAGAATCAAGCTTGTAACTTGATTCACCAATACCTTTGATAGGATATTGATAGTCAACTCCTAATGATACTTTCTGAGGACAGTTCTTCTCTTCAAGTTTTGACAGAGTTTTCTTTTGTCTTGTCATGTGTTTTGAAGCACCACTATCAATAATCCATGTATCTTCTCCAGGTTTTAGAGACCCAAAGAGTGCACAAAATAATACATACTCTTCTGCATCTTCTTCTTTTGCTTGTTATCTTTGAGGTCCTTCTTCCTCTTGTTCTTTATCTTCATCTAGGTGTGCATGATGTATTTTGTTGTTATTCTTGTATTATTATTTCTTCAATTGACAATTTTTGGCAATGTGTACTATCTTGTGACAATGGAAACATTAAAAGTTGGAGTATTCTTTCCTCTGATTGTTTCCTCTTTTCCTTTGGAACCTCTTAGGAGGTCAAGACTCCTTGTGGCTTTCCTTCTTGAAGTTATATTGAATTCTTCCTCTTTTGGTATGGGTGGATAGGGCTTGATCATATTCTTTAAGTAGAGATTCTCTATTGGCTACTCTATCCTCCTCTTGGATGTAATCTTCCCATACAATGTCAAACTTCATGCTTTCCTTCCTATCACACATAGTCTATATGAATGAATATGAAGGTCTAGTGAGACCATTGAGAGCATTCATAACTAGTTCATATTCATTAAGGGAGTCTCCAATGGCTTCTAGTTGCTACTTAAATTGGGACACCCTTGTGAATTAGTCTTGAATGGATTCTCCTTGCCTCATCTTGGTACTCTTCAATTGAGGTATTAAATTCATCTTTCTATTTTTTTCCCTTCCTTCATGCATTTTGGATAGGGAAGCACACATCTCCTTTGGGGTCTGTTTGTGTCAGAAACTGTTTCTAAGGCTAGGGAAACATGCCAACACAATCTCAAGAGTGAATTCAATTCAAACTAGGGTTTAGGGTTTTTGTTTTAAGTGTTTTGGTCATAAACTTCAAGAGCATGCAGGGAATACATTCATCAGATAAGCAACAACTAAATCAAACACAATCACTGATAAAGATGCATATATATTATAAAAATCTAACCAAAAGCCTGTATTGAAGTTTACACATAATGGACAAGCACTGCTAGAAAACACACATTAACCAGCACTGAAATTGTCAATTAAGAAGCTAAATAAACTCACAGTAAAGCCAACACAGACCAAAAGTAGGGTAAAGAGTCATATATCCATAGTTTCATCAGTAAATGTACAAGAGAGTTACCGCACTTATCTTTGAATAAGCCTGAAAGTATAGTAGCCCACAAACCTCCTGATGCTCCCAGAAAAATTAGAACCTTTACATTGACTTCCTAACTTTCCTAAATAGACATCCTCCAAAATCAGTTAGGTTTCACTTTCTAACTGCTCCCATCGAATTACCAAGGAGGGTAAAGTCAAAAATAGTTTTTACAAAAATTACAAATTGCTAAAAATAGCAAACTCTTAACTAAAACAAACTATTCATCTTAAAGAACCACTAACTACAAACTGCCTCAGATCTCCTTCGCTGCCTCCACAAGAAGAGATATACCATCTAGACCTCGAGCCCTTTTCTTAGCTTTTTTATCCTTTTTCTTCATGTCAGCTAACCTTTGTTGCAATTCTTTATTTTCCTGCTGCAAGTGATCAACAGTGTTCTTCATCTCTGTAGTGTATCTGTCAGCAACCCTTTTCCTACTAAGGACTTCTTTAGAAACCTCTGACACCTCCAAAAAATGCTTATGCATATCCTGCAACTTCTCCACCATCCCTTTATTAACTTTGAATAACCCATCATTCATTTCTTGCAGGTGCTTCATGTGTTCCCTGTATCTCTGAATGCTTTCCTGTACATTTTCTTCATCAAAGTCTGGGATCTCTGATATAATGTCCTCCTGCATTAAAAACTCTGAAAAATCATCATGAACAACAGATTCTACTAAATATCCTGCTTGCCTGAGAATATCCTGATCTTCTTCATCCAATTTATGATCTCCAAAAGCATCTGCCTTTGCTGTATCTTCTTCTTGCTGCTTGGTAAGTTTAGCTTTAATTTCAGCAATTATTTCAACTAATTCAAACCTAGGCTTTGTCTCTGCAGGTTTGGAAGAGGAAGAAGGATAAACAACAGCCTTTCTTTTGCCATTACTGCCCTGCTGAAAACTTTCTGTTCTTTCACTGGAAGAAGAATTGATTAACACTGCTTCTTGTCTGGAATCTAGTTTAGGGTTAAGCAATTTTTTCATGTTCCACCTCAGTTTGTTTGTAGGCCTGGTTCTAGGTTTTCTGCTTGCAGTGACACCTTTCTTCTTATTTCTCTTAGATTTTGCTGATTTGGTCCTTGAAGCAGGAAAATCTTCAAATGCTTCTGTACTTGGTTCAGTCATGATAACCTGCTGTTCATCCTCCAACAGATAACCTTCATCTTCAGATATGATGGTAAGGGGGCTCCTTGATTTAGTTTGTAATTCTTCTTTAAGAGTAGCAGCTTTATCCATATCAACAGTCTTAGCTTGCTCAAGAGTAGGAGCTCTCTCCATATCAACAGTCAAACCAGGCTGTACCTCTTCACCTGCAAACAATGAGTATTTGGATTTAGGATACTCTGAAACCACTTTGAACTGACTGTCCTCCTTTGCATGTTCTGAGACTTGCTCTGTCACCTTCTTGGCTCTGATCTCATCCTTTCTTGTAGATGGGACTGAGTGACCTAGATTTTTGATCATCACCTTACCCTTGTCAGTTTGTCTTCTTGGTTGTTGGTCTTCTTTTTGAGGATGAATGTCAGACCAAAATAAAAATAAATCCCAATTCCTTCCCTCATGCTGCAACACTGTAGTGATAATTAGTTTGATGAGGCCATGGTGAAACAGTGACTGTGAGGTGTGATCATCTTGTTCCTTTATTTTGCTTGACATTTTCTGCAGGCTTTTTAAGAAAAAGAAAGGCAAATTCATTTTAGACACCCCTACTAAGTGCTGCAGGAACCTGAAGTGGTATTTAAAGACAAAGGAGTATCTTCCTTCACATGTCACATAACTCTGAAGGATTCTTAAAGGCTCAATCCACTCCTTTCTAAAATTTTGAATGAGGATCCCTTTGCTCCAGTTAGGAATGACATTAGGCAATAAATATCTTTGGGGGTCAAATTCAAAAGGTGATTTTTTAAACCAGTGTTCTCCCTCATTTCTGATTTTAGTAGCTTCTGATATTAACTCCACAGTTAGCTTAAATTTCAGAGAATCCATCATGATCATATCTTCTTTGAGTCCTTTGGCAAATTTGCAGGACACTTGAGAATTAAAACCATCAATCTTCTTGAAAAAACTCAACCAACCTGCCTGCTGAAACATCTCTGCACAGTCTGGAAGCTTTTGAACACAAGTTAGGTCTGAGGGCTCAGCTCTGTTTATCTTTCCACTTTTTCCCATATTCTCCTTTCAGCTGATAGAAACAATCTAGCTTGAGGTTTCAGCATTGTTTTGAAACTAGTTTGCTGTTGTTTGATCTCCTTCTCACTCTGCTGGGTACTTCTGTACAGGCCTGCAATATGAACTTTCCCTTGTGTCCACCCTACAATTTGGTTCATGAATAAATACACTATGAGATCAGATCAAACCTTCAGGAAGACTGTGATAAGCACAATATCGATTTGCTCATACTTCGGACTACACCAACAAGCATAATGTTGAACTGTTAGGGTACATAAGCCAATCAAATTCCTGGTTTTAGGGTTTAGGAAAAACAGTGTA
>LPNX010233473.1:16711-52958 GCA_001517045.1 Pseudotsuga menziesii
TATTCAAGACTCAATCACGAGATTTGTAAAATATTTTTAACGGAGATATTTAAACAACCAACACTTCATTAATGAGATCGAGGGAAACTATCATCCACAAATGTGCATTACATGTTACCTCTAAATCTTAGGCATTAATGATTCATCTACCTAGTAGTCACTTCCTTATATTTCTTTAAAAAATACCAAAACTACAAGCATGGATGCATTAGTAATAACATATCAATATTTATCAAACGGGATAGATGCATTTACGGTTTTGAGAAATCACTTGTTATGTAATCATAAACAAATAATGCAGGTAAGGTTTGTTGTGTTTGTTGACACATTAAACCAAAAATAGTATAATGTGTTCCATACTCATGCATCATTATGAGTGGGTAGTCTAGTTGATAGGTCCTAAAATCAGGATGGTGCCACGACTACAATGCATGGCTATATTATCATAATTACTTTTACTATGTATTATTTTTTATTATTGTATTAAGAGAAGCGAGGTGCTCTCCAATCTAGTATGGGGGAGATCATGTCACATTAATCACGTTATGCTAGCCGACATAAATTAAAAAAATTAAAAAATTTATAAATTACATATCGACTTAAATAGAATATAAAAAAATTTAAACTAGCATAGATCCATTTTGAACCCAGATCTATCAAGTACCGCGAGGTATCCAAATGGTAAAAAAATGTACACCTCAAGAAATTAGATCCCTCTGGGTGCTTGGTAGACACAAATTTAAAATAGATATATACTAATTATATTACAATCACTATAATATATTAAGAGGAAGTTGAAATTTGCATCATATTAGCATTGTTTTACATCATTTTGTATCATGTTTTATGTCATACTTTTTCACTTTTACATCATGTATACATTTATAATTTTTATTTTTACACTTTTCACCTTTTTGTCTTGCGTAAGTTTCACTTTTCACTTTTATATCATGTTTGAGTATTAATGTAACTAAAAATCATTATGTATCAAAAGTAAGCTTCTTTAAAAATCTGCTTTCATAACATAATATTACAACGCACATATCTCACTTTCAACAACTTATAGTAATAATTCTTTTTATTGTTGAACATTCTTATCTCTTCTCATATGCTAAGTATCATCTTCCACCTCCTCTTTGTTGGAAGATATATGATCCATAGATGTATTACACTCATAAGATATCAAGTTAAGTACATCACATATTATGTATAATTTGGAATTAGAATTGAAAAAACATTTCCATAACATAAGTGTATATAGAAGCACGTTGCTCATGGGTGGTAAAACGAGGGAAAGTTCTATGCAATTAAAATTATACTTAAATAATGAAGTATCATAATTGTTATTGTTAATATAAGCTGACCATCACACCATGATCAACACCAATGTGCCTTGCTCTCATGCCAACACATTTACTTGGATATGCATAAAGTAGGAAGGGTAGTGCAATTCAGTGAACAATAAGGTTAATATAAAATGTTTTATTTAACTATAAATTAATGGAAACTTTTGTTAATATGAACTTAAGTGTGAACTAAAATGGTAGTAAATTAGGGTTTAATTTAAAGAAATGAGGATGTAATTAAATAATGATAATAGTAAATAATTTAATAACATTTTTTCCTCCCAAAAAATATCATAATTTTATTATGAGGTAATAGCAAAATTACATTTCATATGTGCCAAAAAGAAGCACTTCATAGGCCCTAATTGTCCAAAATATTTTTTGTTAACCAAATCATTTCATAATATCTCCTATATAAAATCCCATAATGTGAGTCAACACAAAACCATATCTATCTAATTCCAAATACCAATATAAAGTCTCAATTATACATATCTGAGACCTATTCATGAAATACATGCACACCAAACATCCTTTAGAACCTATTACACACCATAACTAGAATCAAGATTAAGAGAAAGGATGGTGTGGATATTTTACAATATTTCCTCTATGGTTTCTTATAATGATGCATTCACCATAATTTAAGTAGAAGCCCTTCTTTCAAATCCCATCAACGACTTAGTTAATTTCTGTAAACACGTGGGAAAAATAAATGTGATCATATTCCTAAGACAAATAAATGAATTAATCAAGAATATGTTGCAATATATAATTACTCATCATGAATTCCCTCTTTCCATTTGAAAACAAGTATATAATCACCATAAATATAAATACTATTGACCCCTTTTTCAAGTGCCAATAAGATGGACCAAAAAAGGGCCATTAACTCAACTAGGTTATTTGAGCACTCACCCACACCAACTTTAAATATTATATACTGATTATCCTCTAGAAAAATATGTCCTCTAGCTCCACAAGTCCTTGGGTCACCTTGATAGGCCCCATAAAATAATTGTGAAGGGATAGATTGATTTATCACTTCTACAACAATCTGTACTCGGGTTTTTACCCTCTTGACTTGAATTAAACTAGATCAAATATTAATTCCATGAACAACGAATTGGAGAGGATTAATACATAAATCATCAAATAAGTTATCATTTCTCGATATGTTCCCTAGGCCACAATTTTAAGAATAGCGTGATAATGTAATGTCCCTCTTATACCTGGGTGCCAATATGTGGGGAGAATGGTAAAGACTTTTCTTGTTTTTAAAAATTAAAGCATTGTCCTTCTTAATCGACTTCACTTTATATACCAAAGACTGCCATGCTAGTGGCTAAACACTACTCCTTATTCTCTTAGTATTTACAAGCACATAGCAATTTATTCATTGAGTTTCTCAGTTTCCCTTTTCCGGAAAGCCCTTTCCCCCTAGTGGGTTCGTCGCCAAAAATCGTTTCAGTCGTTCGAAGCTTTCAGTCGTTAACCTTGTCATTTATAAACATAACTTTGTAGAGGTTTATCATTGATACTTACAGTTATATTTACTTACACTGTGAGCTCTAGGTCGTGGTGGTGAGGGATGTTACATCCTCTCCCCCTTGAATTAACACCGTCCTCGGTGTTACCAGTTTTCCTAGCCTTGTCTCCTTTTCTTCTTCAGGTTCTTAATGCTTTCTTTTATATTCTTTAGTCCCTCTGGACAAGTGGGAGTAGGTCACCAAACGTTCATTTTAAGCATGTATATGCATGTCTACTACATTGACATTGTTAACAATGTAAAACTCAGGAATCTAACACCATACGATTTTCATAACATGTCAGTTATATTGCCAATAAGGAGACATATAGATACCATTTTACCTATATTGCACATACCTTTCCTGCCATTTTTCTTTCTTTGGATGTCCTCCATCCCAACACACCAAGTGCCAACAGTACTCCAAGTACCAATTCAAGCCACCCAACACAAGGACGATACCAACCCTTCATGTATCTCCTCTGTGCTATTCAGGGTGCTTGTCATTATTCTTTCTTTGGATGTTCCTTCATCCCCCCCAACACAAGGACGATACCCTGTACCCCTCTTAGCGGTATCTCCTTGTGCTCTTCAGGGTGCTTCACCAAGCTGAGGCACTCCGTTCTCGCACACCTCCACAGCGCCTAGAGGTTATTCTCTTCACAGAGTCCCCCAACTCATGTGACAGTCCTCTAATGTGTGCGGAACGAGTCTTAACCAAATGTCTTATATCTGGGCGTCCCCAGAATGCATAGTGGTCCCTCACTGGCCCGGGGGAAAACAAGGTAGCTTCCAACCACTACCTCCATCACCACTTCCTCGTGGTGATAATGTTTCATGCCTGCAATCACTCCATAGGTGGTCAGCACATAATCATCATTGTTTCAAACTTTTTAACATAAGTCACATCTTACTTTATTTCTCATTCACTAGATAAGAGTCTAGTGCACTCTTTCTACCACTAAGGCATTCTATTGACAACATAATTTTATTACTCACCTTGGCTGCACTGTAACCCAAGTTCATAAGCAAATCTACATTCATGTATTTGAAATATTTGTTTCATACCTTGCGAATATGTATGAGAGATCAATAGTCTCTATGTTTGCACAGCCTGATTTCCTAGGCTTCTCTTACATTCTCGATATTACATTGCATATAACCACAGCTTTTCCATTTGGTTTCTGCATTCACTTAGCACTCATTCAATAGTTAATGGAATATAATTGGAGATTCTTTAAGAAAACCATATTCTACTTTATAACAAATCGCAACATAGCATCTTGTATCATCATTCACCATTATTTCTAAAGCAAAGCGATAGCAATTTCAGGATAAGTTTTTACCTCATGTTTATGTCCATTTAGGCCACAAGCTCAAATGTTATTGCTGTACGCACCTGTAGGGGAACATCAAGGGTCTGTTCCTGTTGTTCTTATGGACCCAAAACTTGAGAAGTTCCCATGAATCCATTGTCCCCACCAAAACATTTGTTCTTAGTTAACAACAATTTGTTCATAAAGGTTTTAGTAGTTGTGCCTTACTACTAACATTCATTTGGCGTATTTTTGTATACCTGCATAATCCTAACAATATGCATTTTTTAATATAGTCATCCTTTCAGCATCACTTATGTGACATAATGAATTTAGCTACACTTGCTAGGATTTTTTTGGGAAAATATATTTACTCCTTTAAATGATTTATTCGTCAAACTTCATTGATAGATACCTTGTCCCCTTAACTTACTTTACATGACATGATGGGACTTCTAAAAAGAGTGGAAACAATTCCTTATAAGTCACCTTTTATTCCTTGCTAATTACAGAACATTAAATTCATATTCAGCAGTTCCTTACCAATATGTATTAGTTCATTATACAATCTTATTCATTACTCAATACCAGACAAAAGGTACAGAACTTTAAATTCATATTTTCCAGTTCCTTACCAATATGTATCAGTTCATTAGCAGCCAGTCCAACTATTGATGTAAGCCCTAAAGGTTGCTTCTGTAATAAATTTATTTGTCTTGTGCACATTTATGCAGACTTCCATACATTTACCAAAAATTTTGTGCAACTCAAAAGGAAAGGATACACTTGTCTTAATCGTGGATAAACAAAATATCAACATACCTATGTGCTCACCTTGAAGTGGACAGGCTATTCCTGCATAACTACAAGATCAACCAATACCTAATTACTTGAAGTTGCTGCACTTTAGAGTACTTGTGTTGTAGATCAATGTGAGTCCATCGATTTCCTGTTATCTCAAGCCAACTTGATCGTCAATTTACAAAAACAAAAGGCGGTAGAATCATTTTTGAGCCCAAATAGGCCCGAGTGTTTTGACCTTTGCTCTGATACCATATGTAATGTCCCTCTTATACCTGGGTGCCAATATGTGGGGAGAATGGTAAAGACTTTTCTTCTTTTTAAAAATTAAAGCATTGTCCTTCTTAATCGACTTCACTTTATATACCAAAGACTGCCATGCTAGTGGCTAAACACTACTCCTTATTCTCTTAGTATTTACAAGCACATAGCAATTTATTCATTGAGTTTCTCAGTTTTCCTTTTCCGGAAAGCCCTTTCCCCCTAGTGGGTTTGTCGCCAAAAATCGTTTCAGTCGTTCGAAGCTTTCAGTCGTTAACCTTGTCATTTATAACCATAACTTTGTAGAGGTTTATCGTTGATACTTACAGTGATATTTACTTACACTGTGAGCTCTAGGTCGTGGTGGTGAGGGATGTTACAGATAATTAATTTTGTTTGGGTTTTCACACCAAACTTTTAAACCTTGTTCAATAGAATTTCCAAACCAAGCTCCTTCCATGCTTGAATTGAGAAGGGAATGGCATTAACATATGGAAACAATTGTTCACTTTATTTTCCTAAAGAACATATCCTTGGTCCTTGTTTATTCCTCTTTTGTGGACTCTCTTAGGTGAGAGCATTTTTATTTAACAAAATGCACATAAATGTGAAATCCTTTGAGTGGCACTTGAATTTACATAGGGATCTCCACCACCACATTTTTCCTTCCAAATACCCTCTAATACTAAGAGTTGTATAACCAATATTTCGGTTATATACCCCTGTCAAATCCTTGGATCAATCATATAACCATTCTCATCTATGAGTCTCACATGACTATATTGAAGTTTTCCCACAAATCTATGCCAGTAAACTGCATTTTTACTTCTCAACCACATAACCTCAATAGATTACATGCATTTCCATAGATTGTTAAGTTTTCTAAGTTTCCTACCTAAATCGTATAAAAAAGCGTCTCCCTCAAGTTATGGACCATGTGGATACGATGTTAATAATATTGATTGCGCCTTTCCTAAGGATCTTCCCCTATTATGACCGTTGATCTCCCATTCTCCACTTTCCAAACCAATCAATCCCCAATGATAGGAAAGGATAGTACTATATCATTTCACATGATTGAAACTTTATCAAAATTTTTAACAACCCTCTTGATCCAATCCTCTATAGAATCAACAAATGTATACTTATGTACCACCATCTTAACCTAAATCCCCTTCCCTTGGAAAATTCTCCATGGACTCTTGGAAACTAGAGCCTTAGAGAAAAGGAAAATGATTTTCAAACCCTAACCCACTAAATCCTTAAGAACACCTAGTATTTACCACTTGACAATAGGTACACCTTTCTTCTCACAACTTTGAAACCATAGGGACTATCTTAATCTCTGACCTCAACTTCAAATAATGTGTTGTAGTCGATGGGATGAGGCTATTACCAAGAGGTCCTTAATGAGTCCCCCATCAACTAATGTGAGCATAACATAAATAATTTGAATAATCATGGTTTTAGAAGAACAAATATATAATCATGCCAAAAGAAATGGTGAATTTAACCTGCCAAAATCCTAGTTCCGAATAGAGTACATGCCTAGCTACTCCAAGAACTTGGATTTCACTACTGAGCTTATTTTTTTCTTTACTATTTTTCTTTTTCTGGTTCTTCTTTTAAAAAAAAATCTTATATATTAATTTTTATCCTATATTATTTTAGAAAAATAATTCTAGAAATAAGAAGAGGTAGGTGTAGAAAGGTCGCCATTTTCTCTTACCACCTCCATCTCGTCCTACTAGAGTGCATATGAAACAAATCCATCCTTAAACATTGGTTTATGGTACAACCTTAAGCAATTCCCATTCACCACAAAAGGAGCCTACTACTCATCTACAGTTTTAACTATAACTACGCCATTCTCAAAGACATGCTCTCCCTCATAAGGCCCCAACCACCAAGTAGTTAATTTTCCTTTAAAATTATTAAACCCGTAATTCAAGAGGAGGGACCAATAACCTATTTTAAACTTATTTTTCTAGATGAACTTGTCATGCCATTTGATTATTTACTATTGTACAAGAGATGTATATTGAATAGCTTCTTGTCTTATCTTATCCAACACATTAAGTTGAGAAACCATTTACTATTGCGCCTCTGAAATATTCATACTTAGTTGAATTGTTGTCTTAAAATTTATGATCTAAAACTCAATGGGGAGGAGGACTTGCTTACTGTAAACCAACTCATTAAGTGTAAGTCCTTCACCGATTTGTTCTGCAAGTGCACAATTCCTCAGGAATTCCATTTGCCCAATATTGATGATGATTCAAAACGTTTTTTCTTAATATTACTTCTAGTACCTTATTAGTGGATTCCACCTACCCATTACCCTACAAACCCTACAAATGATAAGGAGAAGAGGTTTTGTGATTTATTCTTAACTATTGAGTGAGAGACTAAATAATATTGGATGTAAATTTCATGCCTTCATCAGTGACTATCTCCTTGGCACTCGGAATCAAGTGAATATGTATTCATATAAGAATTTATCGACTACTTGTTCATTATCTTTCAGAAAACATTTAGCTTCCACCCACTTGGTCACATAGTCAATGAACACTAGGATATATATTTTCTTTCTCAGCATTAGAATGATGGTCCCAAGAAATTCCAAAGCTAATTTCTCAATTGTCTTAACAAGTACTTGTGTATTTAAAGGAATCCCATATGCATTTATCAATCATCACATCCTTTGGAAAGCATCACAACTCTTAACATATTTCCTGGAATTCTTAAAAAGGGTTAGCCAATAATATATGGAGTGCAAAACCTTGTAGGATATACTTTTATATGCAAAATGACCCCTACAAGGTTCATCGTGACTAGATTTCAAAATATCAAACCTCTCATCCTCTTAGACACACCATTGGATGATGAGATCAAGACCAGTACAAAAAATACCTTCTCCATCCACGAATAGGTAGAACTTAACTCAATAATATTTTGCTTCTCTCAAAATGTAAAGTGATGCAGTAACTTTATAGAAATATAGTTGGTTATATCTACAGACCACGATGAATGAATAGAAACAACAAACAAATGCTCATATGGAAAGTTTTCATTTAGAGGAGTAATCTCACCTTCGTTTTGAATTCTACAAACAAAACTAGCGGCCAAATTTTCGTTACCAAACATATCCAAGACGATGATATTGAACTCTTGTAACAACAAAAGCCACGTAGTAATCCTTCAATTAGTAATCATCTTGTTCATTAGATAATGTATAGCGGGATGATATGTATGAATAAAAACCTCATATCCATTAATATAATGCCTAAATTTATTGATTGCATGTACTACTGCAGAAAAAAAAAATTATGTGACGGTATAGTTAAGCTCAGCAGGTGCAAGGTATTTGCTAATAAAATATATAGCATAATGTACTCGGTTTTATTTTATCCTAAAATATCTCCAAGGGTTTTGTCAAATGAATTAGTTGAGGTGTGAAAAGGAAGGGACGGATTTATTCCCCTCAAAAGAGGTTTAGCTGAAAGTTTCTTTTTTCGAGTTTCAAATGCATGTTGACAAGTGGTTGACAATTGTTCTCCCATTAAAAATCAGTGTCGTCTTTAAGTATACTAGATAGTGGTACTTCTATTCATTTAAAATACTCAATAAATTTCTTGTAATAGCCAACATCGCCAAGAATAATTCTTACCTTTTTTGAATAATTTGGCACAAATTTTTTTGAAAGTACCTCAATTTTAGTTGAATCAAATTCAATCCCTGCAAAAGAAATAATATGCCTAAGGACCACCCCTCTTTTCATCGTCATTTCACATTTTTCATTGCTTCAAGTGAGATTGGTGTCTTGGAATATTATTAGTACTTTTTCTATATTTCCTAAGGTTTCTTCAAAAGAATCACCGAAAGTAGTAAAATTGTCCATATATACCTCCACACATTCGTCGATCATATATGAAAATATGACTAGGACCTCTATTTGAAAGGTTGCAGGGTTGTTACACAAATCAAAGGGTAAAACCGTATAGTAAAATGTACCCCAAAATAATATAAATGTACTCTTCTATTGATCCTCAAGTGTAATCTAAATTTGATTCTACGTGTTGAATCCATATAAAAAGGAGAAATATGCCTTTTCGGCTAGTGTCCAAAACTTGGTCAATGAATGATAGAGGAAAGTAGTCCTTCATGGTGGATTTGTTCAATTCTATATAATCCACATATATTCACCACTTACCATTCTTCTTTGGAACCACTACCAAAGAGGACACCCACCTACTGAGATTGTATATATGAAGTTCAAGTTTAATAGTTTCTACATATACTACTTTACTACTTGTCTAAGAGTTGGTTTCATCCTCCTTTGAGGATTCCTAAAAGGATGAGCATATTGATGAATATAGATGTGGTTGGAACAATATTCATGGTGTATATCCTTCATTTTGTGATAATCCCAAGCAAATGCTTTCAGTTGTTTCTTCAAAACTCCAATCAGTTGATTTTGTTGTTCACTATCAAGCTGAGAGTTAATATATAAAAACTAATCTTGATCAATCTCAATGGGTTTGACAGAGTTTTCAAAATTCATGAAATCAACTATTACACATCCTTTTTTCGTAATATTTTGTCCAAGTGATATCATACTTACCAATTCAAAATACTTCTTATGGATATCCCATTTGATCGATTTACTATGTAGGGAACTTCATGAGCTTACGTTGGGAACAAAAAAATCCCCTCTTTATGCATTGAAGAAATACAAATGGGGTGATAAAAAAGACAAATCACATAGATTAAGCACAATGTGTGTTTCTAGTGGAATTTATTTTCAACATCAAGTAATTGAGACCCTATATGCAACATCACAAAAGTTGGAAAGTGTTTGGTAAACATAACAAGATCTAAGGCCACTAGCTTGAAAACTAATGTCTTCTATAAATCCCAATGATTTCTATTGAATTGATTTTTTCTAAGTTCATAACACTTGGAATTTTACTTGAAATGTAAAATAATCAAGATACTTTACCAAATTATATGTGTTATTCTTGCTAAGCTTGTCATTTCATACTTTAATCTTGTATCTACACTATACTCCACTATAGAATATCTTATTAGTTAAGGGGCTACTTCAAAATCCCCTCTTGCATCTTCTTTTCATTAATGAATCATCTAGGCCTTCTTATGAGTGACATTGATTTTAGAACATCTTATCATATGGCCAAGATAGACGCATTGTTTTTGTGATGATAAATCTCTGAGTGTTGTAGGGTCTAGAATAGTTTAGCTAAACTATTGTTAGTCAATATGTATTATGTGCTCCAAGTATTTCCTCCAATATTATATCAATATAACATACAATTGATTCAAGTGAACCTAAAATAGTGGATACTTCACCTAATCAAGTTGTAATCAAGGATTTAAAAGTTACTAAGGATATCCTAGCAATCGGAGTAGTTAATTATAATGTTAAGATGTGCATGTTTGACAACTTTAGGTCATCATATTTTCCATCATCTCTTATTTATCATATATGTATGACTTGAGAAAACTTTGGCATGAGCAACTTGGTAATATAAAGTATCACTCATTGCAGTAGCTATATAATTATAATATGGTGACTATCCTTGGTCTTTTTCTTTTAGAGATTATGTTTTTCTAGTATGTGTTCTTAGCAAACTTCATTGGGATTTTTTTGAAAAATACCCTTGGTCCCTTCTAGACTCATCATAGTTATTTGTGTGAATCACTTCATTTTGCTTCTTTCTCTAGGTTCAAGTACTTATTAAATTTCCTTGATGACTTCTCCAAATACACTTGGATTTATTTCTTAAATAAGAGTGAAGTTTTTGACATGAATATTTCCTACAATGATCATGTAGAAAAATAATCTACACAACAATTGTAAAAGTTCAGAAAAGATAATATAGATGAATATGCTAAGAATAAATTTACAACTTACTACTTCGCAAAAGTTTTACAAAAACAACATACTATTCCATACATACTGCAACAAAATGGTGTCATTAAGTGAAATAAATGGTAAATTATATGATCCAATCTAAGGGATTAAGTCTTGATTTTTTTGGCAAAATCCACTAATTATGCAAATTATGTAGTTTAATGCACTCACACAAAGTAAAAGATATAGCATCATTTAGAATAAGTGAGCAAAATTAGACCTTTGTCATGTGTTTGGTACTAAAGCATAAGACTACATTCTTTATGAAAAAATGAACCAATTACATTTTAAGAGTGAGAAGTGCCTTTTTTGTCTCATATTCTAAAGATGTAAAAAGTTGTAGACTCATTCAACCTCATTCAATTTCATGAAAATATATAGATTTATGCCATCTTTGATGTAGGGGCCATATTTAATTCACAACTTCTCTACTAGTAATCATATTCTATTTTCACATTTAGGTGATGACAATGAAGATAAAAATCCAACTAAACATAGTTACCAACCTCCACTTGGATCCATTGAAATTATTATTATTAAATTTCATGAAAATATATAGATTTATGTCATCTTTGATGTAGGGGCTATCTTTAATTCTCAACTTCTCTACTAGTAATCATATTCTATTTTCACATTTAGGTGATGACAATGAAGATAAAAATCCAACTAAACATAGTTACCAACCTCCACTTGGATCCATTGAACATGAGCCTACACTAACACCATAGCTTCCTAAATGGATTTATATAACATATTGCTAAAAATTCACATTCAAAATACATTTGCCAAAGAGGCTATCCATTTATTTTGGGATGTAACAATGAATGAATAATATTGATCAATGACAATTTTAATAAACCTCTTTTCTTTTGGCTCAAGTTTTAGAAATTCACATTCAAAAGACATTTGCCAAAGATGCAGATGTAACAAGGAATGAATAATATTGTTCAAATTCACCTTCAAAATACATTTGCCAAAGATGCTATCCATCTAATTTGGGATGTAACAAGGAATGAATAATATTGTTCTTTACTTTTTTTAGGAAAAAAATAAATAAACCTGGTGCGGTAAATGGGTATATAAAACCATGTATCCATGCAATGGATCTGTTCAAAGACATAAGCCTTGGTTACACTTCTATACTAAAAATGTCGTAATAGAGGCTGTCATATTCGAAAGACGTTACACAAATCAATGTACCACTGCACTAATCACGTAATTAAAAATGCCCGGTAAACCCTACCTAGAACCCTACATAATAAAATGGAAATACAATTGTCGAAATTATGATGATAAGTTTCTCGAATTCCATCTAACGACCACCAAACGGTAATTGTTTCAATCGCAAAATCAACGGCGACGACGACGCTCATCCCGATCTTGATTTCGATCGCGTGCAAAGGATGACCCATTCCGATCCCTGTTCCTTGCATTTGAAGAACGTGTAAATTGCAACTTTAGAGAAGGGGAATCTCTGTCGTTCTCATCAAAAATATAGCCGTGTAAAGATGCCATAGCCGTTGCGGCACATTTAGGGTTATCAAATTCCACAAAACACAGAACAACTACAGTGTCATTCACAACTCGTTCTCCATCTCCGTGAGCTTTTCTGGGTTCCTTGCACTTATTCACAATCCTCACTTCTTTGAAACCGCGGAAATGGCGAAATATGTGAGCTGCTTCTCTACTAGTGCAATTACTTGGAAGACCCTCAACAAACAGTGTGCTGGATGCATCTGCTGGTAGAGAATAATGCTCATCCACAGGCAGCCTCCCTTCAATTACAGGATCAAGTCTATGGCTATCGAACCTAAAATTCACCGGCCCCCCACTTACAGTTAACCCATTTGAAGGAGGAGCATCAACACGATCTCTCAATAAGGGACGATCATCAAGAAATTGAGGGTAGCGACCTTGACCTTGATCTGTCCGTAAGCTATGATTATCAAGAAATGTGGGAGGAGGAGAATGACCACGATCTCGAAACCCTAATCTGTCACCACCTTTCTCAGCAGACCTAAGGTCTTCCCTACGATTAGCATTAACACCAGACAACGAACAATCGTATTCATATTCATAGCGAGGCCGCTTGCGTTCTTGCCCATGATGATCGAGAAAAGGAGGAGCATCAACCTGATCTCCCCATAAACGATGATCATCAAGAAAAGTAAGAGGAGGAGCTAGAGGATGATGAGCACGATCTCTCAATAAGCGAAACCCTACTCTGTCACCACCCCTCTCAACTTGCCCAAGGTCCTCCCTGCGATCGACATTAACACCAGAAAACGAATAATCATATTCATACTCACCCCTCTCAACTTGCCCGAGGTCCTCCCTGCGATCGACATTAACAGCAGACAACGAATAATCATATCCGTACTCATTGCGAGGGCGGTTGGCTGACGCAGAGGTCTGCCATTCCCTTCCTTTCTCAGCTGCTGTTGCTGGGAATCTTGTGTCGCCCATGATTCTCTTTCTTATCCGAACGTTATCAAAGAAAAGTTGCAAGTAAATACAATACTTCAAAAAGCCCAAACTAGCTGAAAACAAATCCTCGACTGTTAACGGTACAAGCTATCAGAGCCTTTACTTTGAAGATAGCTAATTGAGAGATGATCGAGCGCTTACATATACGTATATGGTCGAGCGCTGACGTATACATATATATAGTCGGCCCGTTTCTATTATTGTTGTAAAGGGGCCAAACATGAATAGCCAACAACGGAGCCCTAGTTTTCTTTTTAAATATTATAAGAATGTTGAATTTGAAAATAATAATAATAAATTTAAGTTTGTAGTCATTATTTATGGACAAGGGACCTACTCATTGTATTGATGTAGCATAGCTATTGTTTGTCTAAATGGGATTTTTTTTTTTTAAAGTGGAGAACAACAACCTTTTAAGAGAATTTTCGAGAAGGGATCTACTCAATACATGGTTTGTCTAGAAGGGTTTTTTTTTTAAACTAGGAGAAAAACAACCTTTTAAGAGAATTTTAGGGAAGGGATCTACTCAATACATGGTAATGATTCGTGGGTATACCTTACCCTCTTCTTATTTGACCTTTTAGAAGGAAAGACCTATTTCTAACATGTAATATTTAATTTTATTAATGAAAAACTCTCATCTTATCCATCTCCTGTGCTTAAAATGAGATTGTTTAGCAACCATGTCACAGGTTTAAAGATCTGACCCGATTGCCAGAATCTCATCCCTCTCTTTAGATTGTCCAACATTGGTGGAGGTCTTTTCTTAGTTAGTGGCGAGACCATCCCGATCCAAGAGCTCAGTAGAGTATGTCTCTTGAATTTACAAACTTAAGACTAGTTCACGTTTAAATTAATCATTTTATGTTCAATTAAACAGTTACATTTTTCACCAAGAGAGACAAGAAAAAAACATGTGTGTCATGATACACCTCAATGAGGTGTGTCGAATATCCTTTATACAAGACTATGTAAAATCAAGTACAAGTACAATGGAATCGGGAGCACCCATAAGCTACTTCTTGAGAAAGTGCCCAATTAGCAACTTCTCTGTTACATAGGAACTCCCAAAATATATTCATCCTCAAGAAGGTGTCTTCTTCCCGTCCAAGGTTTCCTCGTGCCGCACTCTCAGGTCTGCCTCCTATGGAACCTATTCACCCTTTTCTCGATTGTTGCACCAGTCTTGGTAGTGCACAAGTCTACATGGAAACTATCCCTAACCTGCACCCTCATTCTAAGGTGTGTCTTCCCTGACTTGTGCCTTGTTGTTATTCGTCTTGCTATCTTCAAGTCCAAATTTCCCTCTTTTTTTAGCCTCAATGCTCCTCTTAATTATATACTTCCAAGTGTGCCAAGGGACGCACCCTAGGGTTGCACCCATTTCTCCTTGATCTGACTTCATACGTGGTAGCTTGCACATGCTTGTCGATAAGGGGCTTCTACTAGAGAGTCTACCTTTTTCCCACGCTCACATACCCCTCCATATGAGTCAAACTCCTTTTCGGATTCTCAAAGAGTATCTTCCTTGTCTACCGAGTGCACTACCAATGGCATGTATGCACACTCACTCTTGCTACACACTTGCTAAATCCCATTGTTGCGTCATCGAGTCTTCATGCCCACCAAGGTGCCTGGATGTCATGTCACCCGACGTGTGTTTCACCACACGCCTAAATCCCAAGTGTCGTCGAGCAAGCCTTGGGGCTTATAAATTGGGTCACTTCATCTTGTGCTTGCATCTTCTCTTCTTTAGCGAAGTCCCTACTATCACCCATCATGGTAATCAATCAATGTGCAAGTATCATGTTCTCACTCTCTGCCATGGGATTCCCTTGGAACCAATGATAAACCAATCACTCGCCAAGCCTATTGAAATTCGTCCATGGGTGGGATAATGGGAAAGGTACACTCCTCTCCAAGGCCATGACATCCTCCGCCACTCCAAGTTGTCGTTGGCCTCAGCAACATCTCCAAGCTTCTTGCTACTCTCAGAAACTATTTACCCATGTTGTTGATGCTGCAACCAAGTCTTCCTAAGAAGCCTCCTTAAACTATCCAATCGGTGCACCCACCCAGCCTACTATTTCTTCAATACTCTTGGCTTATTATGTTCATGCTTCTTTACATTGAAATCCACCATGCCTTAAAATGGTTAGGTAGCTAATCCAAACTTCGTGCTCAATCTCATGAGAATGCACTCCGATATTTTCAAAATAGCCACTTCCTTTCACACTTCGGTTATCTCGTGTGTGTCTGTCGAAGCAATGCAAGGTCAATACCTGTGCCCTACTATCATCAAACTACCTTTTGTGATTCAACCTATGTCCATGGTACCAATTCATGGCTTCATTGCATGCTTTATGCATCTCTTGGTTGAATTTTTCTAAGGCACTCTTCTCAAGGAAGCTATAGCCTCATTTCTTATTCCAAAGACAGTGAGTTGATATGCTCACTCTTATCCTACACAAAATGGTAAGTGACGCCCGATCCTTACACCTCCAAATACATCAGTATTTCCCCATCTAATTTATGCCTACTACTCGAGTACCTCAATGCCACTTCTTCTTTTGAACAGATACAACCAAACTCCGATAATCAGCTCGTGCTTAGTTTGGATTCTGAGATCCCAAAACCCAACTCACATAAGTTTTTTTCATTGTTCATAAAGTTGCTCGCACCTCCCACTACTACATCTGAACAATATTCATGCACCTACCTCGTCCCCAAAGGTGTCCCATCCACCTCACCACACTACTGCCTCATCTTAGTTCAACTCCTTATTGACTTGGTCATACCATGAAAAGGTGGTGAAGTCGTGACCACATCCCCCTCACGGTGCTATGACATCTTTGAAATGAGCCTCTCATCCTATCGATCATCGCATTGTGAGAGGGTGCCCAAGGTGGCCTCCACCCCCTTGGTATTCTCTTCACTCAACTTGGCGTCACTATAGGTGGGACTTCTTGTCCAAGTATCGCAGGATTTTCTCCATCTCAACCGGACTGCAACCCACTTCCATTAGTTTATTGGGTGTCAGTTGGGACTCGAGAATCATGATGGCCAATGTACAAAATTCCATGATGCGTTCAAGTCATGTACTGGAAATTCTTCTCTTCCACTTTCGTCTCTATCCACCATCGTAGTCAACATAGCAACCTCATCCACCTCGGATACCTTCGGAACTTCCACTAACACTTCTAGCCACCATATGCACCATCTGGAAAATATGTTGTTGCATTGCCCTTTCTCAATACTTTGGTTGTCTTCTTTCCCAATCGAGCTCACTTCTTGGGTTGATTCTTCTTAACCGATGTTGCTTGATCCATAAGTTGTCCCTTCGGGAGTGCTTTCTTTTGCAACCTATGTTTGCTTTATTGGTGAAATCTTCTCCTTGTCTCCAACACATTATGAATGGTCACCCAAAAGGAACATTCATTTGATCTTCTTCATGACCGAATCTAATTGAAAATCTAACACTGTGGACCAGTGTGCCAAGGGATACACACTCTCTACTACACAAAAGGTCTCTCTACATGAACCCTCTACGTGTGCTTAGCACATGATGCTATAAGGCATGTTTACTAACAAATCGTATATCTCTTCCAGAAACATGGAAGACATCCTAGGAATGTGCCCAAACTTTATTCTCGTCATCATCGGCAAACTCCAAGTCTTGGTTTCACCCAAGAACACCAAATTGTTCTTATAAGGAACCAACACCTCCTTGGTCAAATTCAAGAATTCTTTCCCCAAAACAATGGAATGGTCATCCATCAAAGCCACCACTAAGTCCAATATATCATACTAATTTCCAACATTCATTGACACTACATGAGCCACACCTCCTACCAACTTCATTATTGAGTTCACCACTTTGAACTTGGACTCGTCGCTCTCAGTCTTATTGTGAAGTATCATCGCGGTTCTCTTTCTAACAAAGTTGTTGGTGGCGCTAGTGTCCATGAATTTGGAAACCTTAAACCCACTAATCATCACATTCACAAAATAAATTCCTTGTTGTTCTCCATCCTATGAACTGTCTTCTCCTTCCATCAACTTTCCCAAACCTACTATCAAGTATTCAATCACCTCCAACACTTATCCTAAAGGACATAGCGCTTGGGATTCTCCACAACTGTTAGTTTCACCTTGGTTGGTCACCCTTGGACTTATTCCAAGCCACGAATTCTAAGTCTTCCTTCATTAGACAAGTAATCACAAAGTCATCTCTATTGCAAAGAAAACAACATGTTTTCTTCCCTTTCTTAATAGATGGTCCAAGCTATGGACTCATTTTCTTTCAAGTGTCTTCCATTACACTAAGCGACCCTCATCTAGGTAGCTCCCAAGTTTTCACTTGGCATGCCATCATACACAAATATTGAATTCAAGCTTCCATTCACAAGCTAACCTATTCAATATTTTCCTCATGTTCCCATAACAAATGTCTCATATCGTAGTCTCACCATTCCAAGCTTTCTATCATGGCTTCCATATTGTATTCCCATGACCCTTTCTTTTCTTTTTCTTAATGTCACAACTCCCACTAATTTGAACATTGTGCATTAATAAAAGTATCAAATATGTTAACCAAAACCCAAACAAAACTCACCAAGTGATCCAATGTGAAACTCCTTAACTTCATGCTGGTAAAATCTTACTAGATGCTAGGTGTACCTCCTCCCAAAGTGTTATTTGTGTTGGGAACACTCTCTCCTAAAAAGGAACCTCTCTCAACACTCAAGCCATCACGTTATTTGTATCGCTTTGGGAAGCCTCCCTTGCAACCCTTCCAATAGTCCACATGAGATTTCACTATGTGTTGGGTGCACTTTTACCAATATATGTCAAAAACTTCTCTGCCATGGGTCATGTACTCTTTTTTTGATGCAATACAACTATATCCTAGGCCCACTTCTGGGCACCTTCTCAAACTATTGCATCACGATAGTTTTCTTGACTTTCCACTACACACTTCACGCAAGTGTCCAAGTGTCGAGTGCCTTCCTTTCTTGACACGTTATTTCCCATTGTTACTTCTCAATGCATTATTCACCTAGAACTCTTCTTTGAACAATTGATTAGGGTGTGCTATGATACCACATGTTTCAACAGAAATAGCAGTGAAGAGAATGTTTTTCCTAGTGCTTTGATACAACTTGTCGGAGGTCTAAAGATCTGACCCAAGTGTCTGAATCCTCACCTCTCTCTTTAGATCATGCAACGCACCCTGATGTCCTTTCCTAGTGTTGAGAACATCCTGGTCCAAGAGCTCAACAAACTATTCCTCTTGACTTTACACACTTAATATGTGTTCACATTTAACTTAACGATTCTTATGGTCAATTATAACAGTTACAGTTTGTACCAAGGAATACAACAACAATACAAGATTGGCGGGAAACACCTCAATGGGCCATGTCGAATATCCACTATACAATCTTTGAGTATGTAAAAGAGTATAATACAATTTAATCAAGAGCATACACAAGCTACTTCCGAGGAGAGTCCCCAACTGGAAACTTCTCCATTACAAATAAACCCCAAGAATGCATTCACCCTCAAGAAGGAATATTCTTCCCGTATAATGTTTCCCCCTATCACACTGACAGTTTTTCCTCATGCAGCACTTGTTCACCCTTTTCCTTACTCTTGCATCAATCTCAACAATGCACAAGTCTTCCCAAAAATTATCCCTCATCTACACCCTCCTCTTTAGGTGTGCCTTCCCCAAACTATGCTTCATTGTTGTTCATCTTGCTACCTTCAATTCTGGACTGTCTATCTTCTCTATCCTCAACACTCCTCTTATTTATATACTTCCAAGTGTACCAAGAAATGCACCCAAGGGTTGCACCCATTCCTCCTTGAGTCGACTTCATACTTGGTTGCTTGCACATGCTTACCAAAAAGGGGTTTCTACTGAAGCGTCTACCTCTTTCCCATGCTTGTATACCCCTTCATAAGAGTTGACCTCCTTATGGGACTCTATCGACGGATTATTTGTCTCATATATTGTGTGTAGTTCCCTTGTCATGTCCACATACTCACTCTCACTACATTCTTATCAAATATTGTTGTTGTGCCATCAGGTTTTCATTCCCACTAAGGTTCCTAGATGTCCTTCCACTCGGGGTGGGTGTTTCACCATATAACCAAATCTTAGGTGTCATCGAGCATTACTTGGGGATTTCAAATTAGGTCACTTATTCTTATGCTTGTATCTTCGCTTCTTTGGGGAAGTCCTTATTGTTTTCCATCATGGGTAATCAACTGAGGTGTGGGTGCCATGTGCTCTCTCTCTTCCATGGATTCCCAAACCAACAATAAGCCAATCACTTACCAATCCACTTGAAGTTCATCCATGGATGGGTTGATGGCCAAGACACCCTCCTCACCAAATCCATGAGAAATCCCCTTTTTATTAATCTTGGCTTCTTAAAAAAAATTATATAAGATATATATTATTTGCATGACAAAACACTCTCCAACCACAAAACCATGATCCAACAAATAATTATTGACTTGGAAAAAGTCATAATTATTACACAAATAAGGTGAACCAACAAACCAATAATATTTTTAGTGATACATTGGATTAAACATATATTTCAAGACTCAATCACGACATTTGTAAAAACATTTTTAGCAGAGATATTTAAACAACCAACACTTCATTAATGAGATCCAAACAATTCATTAATGAGATCTAGGGAAACTATCGTCCACAAATGTGCATTACATGTTACCTCTAAATCTTAGGCATTAGTGATTCATCTACCTAGTACTCACTTCCTTATATTTCTTAAAAAAATACCAAAACTACAAGCATGGATGCATTAGTAATAACATATCAATATTTATCAAACATGATAGATGCATTTACGGTTTTGAGAAATCACTTCTTATGTAATCATAAATAAATAATGCAGGTAAGGTCTGTTGTGTTTGTTGACACATTAAACCAAAAATAGTATAATGTGTTCCATACTCATGCATCATTATGAGTGGGTATGCTAGTTGATAGGGCCTAAAATCAGGATGGTGCCATGACTACAATGCATGGCTATATTATCATAATTACTTTTACTATGTACTATTTTTTATTATGTATTAAGAGAAGCGAGGTGCTCTCCAATCTAGTATGGGGGAGATCATGTCACATCAATCACGTTATGCTAGCCGACATAAATTAAAAAAATTGAAAAATATAAATTACATATCGACTTAAATAGAATATAAAAAAATTTAAACTAGCATAGATCCATTTTGAACCTATATCTATCAAGTATCGTGAGGTATCCAAATAATAAAAAAAATTACACCTCAAGAAATTGGATACCTCTTAGTGCTTGATAGATACAAATTTAAAATAGATATATACTAATTGTATTACAATCACTATAATATATTAAGAGGAAGTTGAAATTTGCATCATATTAGCATTGTTTTACATCATTTTGTATCATGTTTTATGTCATACTTTTTCACTTTTACATCATGTGTACATTTATAGTTTTTATTTTTACACTTTTCACCTTTTTGTCTTGCGTGAGTTTCACTTTTCAATTTTATATCATGTTTGAGTAATAATGTAACTAAAAATCATTATGTATCAAAAGTAAGCTTCTTTAAAAATCTGCTTTCATAACATAATATTACAACTCACATATGTCTCACTTTCAACAACTTATATTAATAATTTTTTTTATTGTTGAACATTCTTATCTCTTCTCATATGATAAGTATCATCTTCCACCTCCTCTTTGTTGGAAGATATATGATCATAGATATATTACACTAATAAGATATCAAGTTAAGTACATCACATATTATGTATAATTTGGAATTAGAATTGAAAAAACATATCCATAACATAAGTGTCTATAGAGGCACTTTGCTCATGGATGGTAAAAAGAGGGAAAGTTCTATGCAACTAAAATTATACTTAAATAATGAACTATCATAGCTGTTATTATTAATATAAGCTGACCATCACACCATGATCAACACCAATGTGCGTTGCTCTCATGCCAACACATTTACTTGGATATGCATAAAGTATGAAGGGTAGTGCAATTCACTGAACAATGAGGTTAATATAAAATGTTATATTTAACTATAAATTAATGGAAACGTTTATTAATATGAACTTAAGTGTGAACTAAAATGGTAGTAAATTAGGGTTTAATTTAAAGAAATGAGGATGTAATTACATTTCATATGTGCCAAAAAGAAGCACTTCATAGGCCCTAATTGTCCAAAATATTTTGTGCTAACCAAATCATTTCATAATATATCCTATATAAAATCCCATAATGTGAGTCAATAAAAAACCATATCTATCCAATTCCAAATACCAATATAAAGTCTCAATTACACATATCTGAGAACTATTCATGAAATACATGCATACCAAACATCCTTTAGAACCTATTACACACCATAACTAGAATCAAGATTAAGAGAAAGGATGGTGTGGATATTTTACGATATTGCCTCTATGGTTTTTTATGATGATGCATTCACCATAATCCAAGTACAAGCCCTTCTTTCAAATCCCATCAACGACTCAGTTAATTTCTGTAAACACGTGGGAAAAATAAATGTGATCATATTCCTAAGACAAATAAATGAATTAATCAAGAATATGTTGCAATATATAATTCCTCATCATGAATTCCCTCTTTCCATTTGAAAACAAGTATATAATCACCATAAATATAAATACTATTGACCCCTTTTTCAAGTGCCAATAAGATGGACCAAAAAAGGGCCATTAACTCAACTAGGTTATTTGAGCACTAACCCACACCAACTTTAAATATTATAGACTAATTATCCTCTAGAAAAATATGTCCTCCAGCTCCACAAGTCCTTGGGTCACCTTGATAGGCCCCATAAAATAATTGTGAAGGGATAGATTGATTTATCACTTCTACAACAACCTGTACTTGGGTTTTTACCCTCTTGACTTCAATTAAACTAGATCAAATACTAATTCCATGAACAACAAATTGGAGAGGAGTAATACATAAATCATCAAATAAGTTATCATTTCTTGATATGTTCCCTAGGCCACAATTTTAAGAATAGCCTAATAATTAATTCTGTTTGGGTTTTCAGACCAAACTTTTAAACCTGGTTTAATAGAATTTTCAAACCAAGCTCCTTCCATGCTTGAATTGAGAAGGAATGGCATCAACATATGGAAACAATTGTTCACTTTATTTGCCTAAAGAACATATCCTTAGTCCTTGTTTATTCCTCTTTTGTGGACTCTCTTAGGTGAGAGCATTTTTATTTAACAAAATGCACATAAATGTGCAATCCTTTGAGGGGCACTTGAATTTACATAGGGATCTCCACCACCACATTTTTCCTTCCAAATACCCTCTAATACTAAGAGTTGTATAACCAATATTTGGGTGATATACCCCTATCAAATCCTTGGATCAATCATATAACCATTCTCATCTATGAGTCTCACATGACTATATTGAAGTTTTCCCACAAATCTATGCCAATAAACTACATTTTTACTTCTCAACCACATAACCTCAATAGATTACATGCATTTCCATAGATTGTTAAGTTTTCTAGGTTTGCTACCTAAATTGTATAAAAAAGTGTCTCCCTCAAGTTATGGACCATGTGGATACGATGTTAATAATATTGATTGCACCTTTCCTAAGGATCTTCCCCTATTATGACCGCTGATCTCCCATTCTCCACTTTCCAAACCAATCAATCCCCAATGATAGGAAAGGCTAGTACTATATCATTTCACATGATTGAAACTTTATGAAAATTATTAACAACCCTCTTGATCCAATCCTCTATAGAATCAAGAAATGTATACTTATGTACCACCATCTTAACCTAAATCCCCTTCCCTTGGAAAAGTCTCCATCGACTCTTGGAAACTAGAGCCTTAGAGAAAAGGAAAATGATTTTCAACCCTAACCACTAAATCCTTAAGAACAACTAGTATTTTCCACGTGACAATAGGTACACCTTTCTTCGCTGGCAACTTTGAAACCATAGGAACTATCTTAATCTCTCACCTCAACTTCAAATAATGTGTTGTAGTCGATGGGATGAGGGTATTACCAAGAAGTCCTTAATGAGTCCCCCATCAACTAATGTGAGCATAACACAAATAATTTGAATAATCGTGATTTTAGAAGAACAAATATCAAATCATGCTGAAAGAAATGATGAATTTAACCTGCCAAAATCCTAGTTTTCGAATAGAGTACATGCCTAGCTACTCCAAGAACTTGAATTTCACTTATGAGCTTATTTTTTTTCTTTACTATTTTTCTTTTTTTGGTTCTTCTTTTAAAAAAAAATTCTTATATATTTATTTTTATCCTATATTATTTTAGAAAAATAATTCTAGAAATAAGAAGAGGTAGGTGTAGAAAGGTCACCCTTTTCTCTTACCACCTCCATCTCGTCCTACTAGAGCGCATATGAAACAAATCCATCCTTAGACATGGGTTTATGGTATAACCTTACTCAATTCCCATTCACCACAAAAGGAGCCTACTACTTGTCTACAGTTTTAAATATAACTACTCCATTCTCAAAGACATGCTCTCCCTCATAAGGCCCCAACCACCAAGTAGTTAATTTTCCTTTAAAATTATTAAACCCGTAATTCAAGAGGAGGGACCAATCACCTATTTTAAAATTATTTTTCTGGATGAAATTGTCATGCCATTTGATTATTTACTATTGTACAAGAGATGCATATTGAATAGCTTCTTGTCTTATCTTATCCAACACATTAAGTTGAGAAACCATTCACTATTGCGCCTCTATAATATTCATACTCAGTTGAACTGTTGTCTTAAAATTTATGATCTAAAACTCAATGGGGAGGAGGACTTGCTTATCGTAAACCAACTCATTAAGTGTAATTCCTTCACCGATTTGTTCTACAAGTGCATAATTCCTCAGGAAGTCCATTTGCCCAATATTGATGATGATTCAAAACTTTTTTGCTTAATATTACTTCTAGTACCTTATTAGTGGATTCCACCTACCCATTACCCTGCAAATGATAAGGAGAAGAGGTTTTGTAATTTATTTCTTACTGTTGAGTGAGAGACTAAATAATATTGGATGTAAATTTCATGCCTTGATCAGCAACTATCTCCTTGGCACTCGGAATCAAGTGAATATGTATTCATATAGGAATTTATCGACTACTTGTTCATTATCTTTCAGAAAATATTTAGCTTCCACCCACTTGGTCACATAGTCAATGAACACTAGGATATATATTTTCTTTCTCAGCATTAGAATGATGGTCCCAACAAATTCCAAAACCAATTTCTCAAATGTCTTAACAAGTACTTGTGTATTTAAAGGCATCCCATCTGCATGTATCAATCATCACATCCTTTGGAAAGCATCACAACTCCTAACATATTTCCTGGAATCCTTAAAAAGGGTTAGAAAATAATAAATGGAGTGCAAAACCTTGTAGGATATCCTTTTTTATGCAAAATGACCCCTACAAGGTTCGTCATGACTAGATTTCAAAATATCAAACCTCTCATCCTCCTAGACACGCCATTGGATGATGAGATCAAGACCAATGCCAAAAATACCTTCTCCATCCACGAATAGGTAGAACTTAATTGAATAATATTTTGCTTCTCTCAAAATGTAAAGTGATGCAGTAACTTTCTTATAGAAATATAGTTGGTTATATCTGCAAACCACGATGAATGAATAGATACAACAAACAAATGCTCATATGGAAAGTTTTCATTTAGAGGAGTAATCTCACCTGCCTTTTGAATTCTACAAACAAAACCAGCGGCCAAATTTTCCTTACCAAACATATCCAAGACGATGATATTGAACTCTTTTAACAACAAAGGCCACGTAGTAATCCTTCAATTAGTAATCATCTTGTTCATTAGATAATGTATAGCAGGGTGATATGTATGAATAAAAACCTCATATCCATTAATATAATGCCTAAATTTATTGATTCCATGCACTACTACAAAAAAGTAATTTTATGTGACGATATAGTTAAGCTCAGCAGGTGCAAGGTATTTGCTAATAAAATATATAGAATAATGTGCTCGGTTTTATTTTTATCCTAAAATATCTCCAAGGGTTTTGTCAAAGGAATTAGTTGAGATGTGAAAAGGAAGGGACGGATTTAGTCCCCTCAAAAAAGGTTTAGCTGAAAGTTTCTTTTTTAGAGTTTCAAATGCATGTTGAAAATTGTTATTCCATGAAAAATCAGTCATATTTAAGTATACTAGATAGTGGTGCTTCTATTCATTTAAAATATTCAATAAATTGCTTGTAATATCCAACATTGCCAAGAATAATTCTTACCTCTTATGGATATTTTGGCACAAATTTTTTTGAAAGTACCTCAATTTTAGTTGAATCAAATTCAATCCCTGCAGAAGAAATAATATGCCCAAGTACCATCCCTCTTTTTATCATCATTTCACATTTTTTCATTGCTTCAAGTGAGATTGGTGTCTTGGAATATTATTAGTACTTTTTCTATATTTCCTAAGGTTTCTTCAAAAGAATCATCGCAAGTAGTAAAATTGTCCATATATACTTCCACACATTCATCGATCATATATGAAAATATGACTAGGACCACTATCTAAAAGGTTGCAGGGTTGTTACACAAACCAAAGGGTAAAAACTTATATGAAAATGTACCCCAAAAGAGTATAAATGTAGTCTTCTATTGATCCTCAAGTGCAATCTAAATTTTATTCTACCTGTTGAATCCATATAAAAAGGAGAAATATGTCTTTTTGGCTAGTGTGTACAAAACTTGGTCAATGAATGATAGAGGAAAGTAGTCCTTCATGGTGTCTTTGTTCAATTCTATATAATCCACATATATTCACCACTTACCATTCTTCTTTGGAACCACTACCGAAGGGGACGCCCACCTACTATCTGAGATTGTATATATGAAGTTCAAGTTTAATAGTTTCTACATATACTCCTTTACTACTTGTCTAAGAGTTGGTTTCATCCTCCTTTGAGGATTCCTAAAAGGATGAGCATATTGATGAATATAGATGTGGTTGGACCAATTTTCATGGTGTATATCCTTCATTTAGTGATAATCCCAAGCAAATGATTCCAATTGTTTCTTCAAAACTCCAATCAGTTGATTTTGTTGTTCACTATCAAGCTGAGAGTTAATATATAAAAACGTATCTTGATCAATCTCAATGGGTTTGACAGAATTTTCAGAATTCATGAAATCAACTATTACAATATTGCATAATGAAGACAAACAAATTAAGTCACTTGTTTTCTATGCGTTAGTGTCCAAAAACTTAACTAAAGGAAGGGAAACCAAATCCAAGTTTTTTCTAAAATCATAATTACAAATAAAAGTATTGACCTGATCCTTTTTGTAGTACCTTTAAAACTCATTACTTGGTCCACTATAAGAATGGTATGTACAATATCTTTGTCATTCTGTTCATGATCAATCCACAAAGTATCTTTTAGTTCGAAAAGATTTTTTGTAGGGGGGTATAAGGTTACTTGAAAAAATCTCCATGAGAGATGAACATGTTTCCAAAGCTATAGCTAATAAAAGAATTGGTAGTTACAAGCCATGGTCTACCAAGGATTATTGGGTGAACCCCCCTGGGGAAGATTTAGATTGTAAAATATGAAATCCATCAAGTACTCCTGGGATTCCAAGGAGACAATAACATCATCCAACATTCCTTTTGGTTTGATTATAGACCTATCAATTATAAATAGGATCGTAGGTGTTGGATGAATATTAAGGAAATTCAATTTATCCATGTTTTGAAAGTTCATAATGTTAATGGATTCTCCAAGGTTTATAAGGGTGTTTGAGACAAGGATCCCATTAATATGGACTGAAACAATAGAGATACCAGGATCTGGATAATTGTCCACAACAATCTACCCACACATGAAATCTACAAATCTCCCTACAAGTTGGATGGTAGGTGGTTCATTCTTTCTCCTCCATGGTTTCTTTAGGAAGAGTTCCCTTATTGTTTTGGAATATATGGGGATATCCTTAATGTCTTGTAGAAAGGTAATTCTAATGTAAACAACCTCAATATCGATATAAGATCAAATCATGAATGGCATGTGGGTGTTTCTAAATTCAAAGTTTCTTGTTAGGTGGGTGTACTAGAAGATGGAAGACGCTCTATTGGTGGATATTTTTATTTATTATGGAATGGGGATCATCATTGGTTGTAAGATCATGACACTCCTCCTGCAAGATAATTTAAAATCAAAATTTTACTTCTTCTTTGTTCATTTATTCATCCTCATAGTGTGTATGTGCTTCACCATCTCCCTCTACCATGACTTTCCCCTCAAACAAAATTATCCATTTTTTTAGATGTGGATAATTTGGTTCAACCCTTCTTCTAGCTACTTTTCAAATCCACCAATAACAATTGATTTTGTTGTAGGATCTATTGGGAAAACTATAGATTCCCTGATTGTAGTTGTTGCAGACCTGTGTCTAATAGGTGTTTGTCCAAGACTTGACACCAAAGCCTTACTTGCAGATAATCCTTTCACATGTTTTCCTGTCAATGAGTTAGCAGATACAGGGGTTTTTATTGTTCTGTCAAATGTGATAGTTGGAGCTACTTTACCCTTACTTTTAACAAACATTCCTTTATTCTCCCTATTTTGATTCATATGGTACCAACATATTTTGAACCCAATAAAATAGCATAATCGTCGTTGTCTTGTCATAACCAGCATGACAAGACAAGGTGCAAGGTATAGTTAAGCTCAGCAGGTGCAAGGTATTTGCTAATAAAATATATATCATAATGTACTCGGTTTTATTTTATCCTAAAATATCTCCAAGGGTTTTGTCAAATGAATTAGTTGAGGTGTGAAAAGGAAGGGACGGATTTATTCCCCTCAAAATAGTTTTAGCTGAAAGTTTCTTTTTTCGAGTTTCAAATGCATGTTGACAAGTGGTTGACAATTGTTCTCCCATGAAAAATCAGTGTCATCTTTAAGTATACTAGATAGTGGTGCTTCTTTTCATTTAAAATATTCAATAAAATTCTTGTAATAGCCAACATCGCCAAGAATAATTCTTACCTTTTCTGAATAATTTGGCACAATTTTTTTTGAAAGTACCTCAATTTTAGTTGAATCAAATTCAATCCCTACAGAAGAAATAATATGCCCAAGGACCACCCCTCTTTTCATCATCATTTCACATTTTTCATTGCTTCAAGTGAGATTTGTGTCTTGGAATATTATTAGTACTTTTTCTATATTTCCTAAGGTTTCTTCAAAAGAATCACCGCAAGTAGTAAAATTGTCCATATATACTTCCACACATTCGTCGATCGTATATGAAAATATGAATAGGACCACTATTTGAAAGGTTGCGGGGTTGTTACACAAATCAAAGGGTAAAACCGTATAGTAAAATGTACCCCAAAATAATATAAATGTAGTCTTCTATTGATCCTCAAGTGTAATCTAAATTTGATTCTACCTGTTGAATCCATATACAAAGGAGAAATATGCCTTTTTGGCTAGTGTGTCCAAAACTTGGTCAATGAATGATAGAGGAAAGTAGTCCTTCATGGTGGATTTGTTAGATTCTATATAATCCACATATATTCACCACTTACCATTCTTCTTTGGAACCACTACCAAAGGGGACACCCACCTACTGTCTGAGATTGTATATATGAAGTTCAAGTTTAATAGGTTCTACATATACTGCTTTACTACTTTTCTAAGAGTTGGTTTCATCCTCCTTTGAGGATTCCTAAAAGGATGAGCATATTGGTGAATATAGATGTGGTTGGAACAATATTCATGGTGTATATCCTTCATTTTGTGATAATCCCAAGCAAATGCTTTCAGTTGTTTCTTCAAAACTCCAATCAGTTGATTTTGTTGTTCACTATCAAGCTGAGAGTTAATATATAAAAGCTAATGTTGATCAATCTCAATGGGTTTGACAAAGTTTTCAAAATTCATGAAATCAACTATTACACATCCTTTTTTAGTAAGATTTTTTCCAAGTGATATCCTACTTACCAATTCAAAATACTTCTTATGGATATCCCATTTGATTGATTTACTATGTAGGGAACTTCATCAGCTTACCTTGGGAACAAAAAAATCCCCTCTTAATGCATTAAAGAAATACAAATGGGGTGATAAAAATGACAAATCACATAGATTAAGCACAATGTGTGTTTCTAGTGGAATTTAGTTTCAACATCAAGTAATTGAGACCCTATATGCAACATCACAAAAGTTGGAAATAGTGTTTGGTAAACATAACAAGATTTAAGGCCACTAGCTTGAAAACTAATGTCTTCTATAAATCCCAATGATTTCTATTGAATTGATTTTTTCTAAGTTCATAACACTTGGAATTTTACTTGAAATGTAAAATAATCAAGATAGTTTACCAAATTATATGTGTTATTCTTGCTAAGCTTGTCATTTCATACTTTAATCTTGTATCTACACTATACTCCACTATAGAATATCTTATTAGTTAAGGGGCTACTTAAAAATCCCCTCTTGCATCTTGTTTTCATTAATGAATCATCTAGGCCTTCTTATGAGTGACATTGATTTTGGAACATCTTATCATATGGCCAAGATAGACGCATTGTTTTTGTGATGATAAATCTCTGAGTGTTGTAGGGTCTAGAATCAAGGGGACTTCACTTAGTGAACATCTCACATAGCACGTACGATCATGGGATATTAAAGAATACCCTTAATTTCTAGACATATTGACCCAAACTATTTTTGTTGAAACCCCCTCCCAATACTTAAAACCTCCTCCCCACCACTTTTTATACCTCAATCCTTATAAACCACCCTACCCACCCCCACCTTAAACCCCTCATCCCCCTCTGCAATATATTGGTTCAATTTTTAATAATTTTAAAACCTGCAATATGAACTAACGTGATAGGATATTGGTCAACAAGTGAAGCCCCCGTGTCTAGAATAGTTTAGCTAAACTATTGTTAGTCAATATGTATTATGTGTTCCAAGTATTTCCTCCAATATTATAACAATATAACATATCATTGATTCAAGTGAACCTAAAATAGTGGATACTTCACCTAATCAAGTTGTAATCAAGGATTTAAAAGTTACTAAGGATATCCTAGCAATCGGAGTGGTTAATTATAATGTTAAGATGTGCATGTTTGACAACTTTAGGTCATCATATTTTCCATCATCTCTTACTTATCATATATGTATGACTTGAGAAAACTTGGCATGAGAAACTTCGTAATATAAAGTATCACTCATTGCAATAGTTATATAATTATAATATGGTGACTATCCTTGGTCTTTTTCTTTTAGAGATTATGTTTTTCTAGTATGTGTTCTTAGCAAACTTCATTGGGATTTTTTTGAAAAATACCCTTGGTCCCTTCTAGACTCATCATAGTTATTTGTGTGAATCACTTCATTTTGCTTCTTTCTCTATGTAATGTCCCTCTTAGCCCCTTGTTGCTAATAAGTGAGAAAAAGGGGAAGTTTTCGATTTTTAGTGCTACAAATGGGTCCAACCTGTTAGCGGAAAACTTTACAGGAGATTTCATGTCTAATATGTCAAAACCATGTGCATGAAAGAAAACAATCAATTTAAGAATTCCTTTTAGAGTAATTCACAACATGTCATCTTCATAATGCCCCAGAAATGACTTGTTAAGCAATCCACAAAATAGTAAGTCGACAGTGACAATTTTATTATATTTTACAGTATTACCTTCCGTCGGCAACCACAGGATCCCGTGTACAAAAAATTCCTTGAAGAATGTTGTGCTATTACCTGTAATAAAAGGCCTTAGTGAAGTGTCATCCATAAGACAGGTATTAGTTAGTATTTATCAACCAATCAGTTTAAGCTCCACTAGCAGGGATCTTCCCACTGCTCAAATTGCCATATCTTATTTCTGATTTAGTTTTTCCTACTTGGTAAGCCACTCAAATTATGACACACCCTTAAGTCTTAGGCAAGTACATGAAGGATTAATCTGAGTTCTTAGTTCCCCCTTAACTCGACTCTTGGTTATTGAGACTTTAATCAGAAAATGAATCGCACTAATATTGTAACGAAACTGTATATTTGGTGACATGGGGATTAAAATTCTTCCTGGTACACTATTCACAACACATCATGTTAATCTCTTGCGTATGAAAATCACATAATTGAAAAATACCCTACCTACCACAAAATCAAAGAAAATCTTACACGCCATTGGAAATTATAGATTTTCAAAAAGGTAATTCATAACCCATGCACCCAACATTAAACATTGTTAAGCATTGAGCAGACACTAAAACATAAAACGATATTCAGGGTAACCAAAGACAAGACAACAATTCACGTGGTTCACCTCGTCCACGAGGCTACGTCCACTAATTTGCTTTCTTTTTATTGCTTATTAGAGAGTAATTACATTGTCATGGTACAACCACATCCATGGCAAGTTTACCTTGCCTCAAATTGCAACTAAAAATTGCCTTTCTTTATGACACCTCGTAAAAACAATTATAGTTCCTGAAAATTGCCTTTCTTTATGACAGCTCGTAAAAGCATTTACAATTCCTTGGACACATGAGGAACTTGGATTTAAACCAACATTTCATACTAAATAATGAAATCCTAACCATGTACAATACAAACCATACTGGCAGCAGTACTACAATTGGTCTCTTTAACAAATAAGGTACAATATCTGTAGTCATTATAGTTATTAATTTTCAAGCATTCATTCCTGTAGGAACAGAGTAATGAATCCTACAAATTTATCTCACATTCCTATATAAATTGATCTCACATTCCCCTACATGAGTAGGCACATGGATTAATATACTCACACATATATATATCTACATATTTCCCGGGCAATAATTCAGCCTTTAAAAAAATGCTATCATCCAGGTGAGTGCCAACTCAAACATTTAAACAACATTCAAAACACCACTTACCATCATTCTTTATAATTTGTTCAGGAATTAAACCAAATCCCATCAAGAAATTGAAACATTTCCCTATCTATATGCATAGCAGGAAATCAACGTTATACACTCGCAATCAATCAGATCTGTAATAATAAGTAAATCATGAGAACCCTAGCGGCGATTCATTTATTTAAACAATAATATTTATCAGATCTAAACCCTACCAGCGTTTTCTGTAATCGCTAGTCCCGCCAAGAGCGATTTTCTTTCCAGGTCTAACTCGGAAGGCAGTCTCATAATACTATTGAAAAACCGGCCACACAACAAGAAGACAATTACACACAGGTATGAATATGCCCAATTTGCCTACCATACCCCAAATTGCATTAGCTCCCTTGGAATTAACGCTAAGGAATTACAAACAGTAATTAACAGAAAAACCAAGATCATGGAGCTTCGTCACAAACTAACGAAACGAACCATGGCTGAGAAATTAAAAACAACCTTTTTAAAAGCAAACCATGGAGTCATATTCAATAATTCCAAAAGCATAATGCACATGCAGGCTTGCGAAAAGTAAACCAAGGAATTCAGATTGAAAAACTCAGTACTGGAATTGAAATCCACATGCAAAACGCATCTCGAGAGAAAACTGACAAAATGCTAATCTCACATTGAAAGCACCATAACGCACAATGATTCGGTTTCTTTGGGCAACCACATCTCTTAGAAAGATAGAAAATCAACACAATCCGAGCTCCATAACCTACAAAGGCCGGGTTTTAGGCAACACGCAACTCTGAGAAAACCGCCCATCGAAGTTCTGACCAAACCTAGTGAAATAGTGGAGGAGAGACTCGGGTATGTGCCGAGATGTGGATTTGTGATGGATAAGCTAGTTCAAGGTGAACAAAGGCAGCGGTTACACAAGGCAACTACGCAAAGCTAACGAATCCATATCTCCTTCAAGGCTGTGCCTCCTTCAACGCAAGGAACAAGAAAATCAGCATTAATCTCAAATCTCTCATGATCATCATAAATTATCTCCACCGGAAAGGAAATATAGAACGAGGATCCTTAAAGAACCTGGCAGTTTCAAAGAAAAAGGACGCCATGCGATTTAACCAGGTCTGTATGAAACTTCATAGGATGACATCGACCTACTGTACCCTACCACGTCAAATACACAGCGAGGAAATAAATCGAAAACGCAGGCATAAAACAACTCGATGTCTAATCAGTATTAAAATGAAGGGATTTCACGTCACGGTATAGAGCCAGGGCACCGGCCACATTCGATGTGCTGGATTAATCAGGCCAAAAGAACTACGCTATACTCTTCTTGGGGACGCTGTGAAAGTTCAGCCATTAGGGTTTCGAGCCACCTTCTAGGGTATGCGATCCCAGATATTTAAGATGGGATTCCCCAAAACTAAACACACAGTACTTGCTATATATAAATATATACTACACATAGCCAAAAAGAACTTTTGTCATACCTTCCACAGATCGCAGGTTCCAGGCGGTCGCTGTTCCTCTGGAAAATCTTTATCGGGAAGTCATGTTCCCAGCCGAGCATTCATGCTTCAGGTGTAGCATAACTTCATCTCTTGGCAATGGCCAAGATACTCCCGCTAACGACCCTTGTCCGACACAAAGTTTCTTCACCTCACACAAAACAGAATTCCCCACGAGATGTCGAGCTCGGCCTGCTTACCAGTGCCTTCCTCCTTCGTATAAATAAATCGCTCATTTTTAGTGGGGAAGACCATGCTGTCCCCTTATTTCAACCAGATTTTCTAAAAATAACATCGTCGTTGCACCTGTGCGGCAGAATTTGATGCTAAACAAAACCTAGCGACTGTTCAGGCGTTAAATGGTGAGGACGGTCAAGGTGCAGTAGTCATTAATTCCTTCCTTCAAGCCGAATCTATTCTTGAGTCACACCAAAATCAGCGCATGAATAAAAACTTATGTTTTCGGTTGAAGGAATTAATTCTGTCTTCATGTTCCCATAAAAATTACACCATATATATATAATATTAAAAATGTTTAATCCATCATTTTTTTCCCATTTTTCCTTACCATAAAGTAATACATGCCCTCTTGTAATATTAACGGGCTAAATCTATCGTTCTTTTTATGATACCATTTATATAATAATAATTCATTCAAAATCCATAGTATACATATAAATGCCTCCTATATATATACATTTACCATTTCTCCTCTATTATATAAATTTATATCGATCCACTATTATACGTATGTTCTACATATACAAATGTATATATATATATATATATATATATACATGCCAAATATATATATGTATATATATTTGTTATTCTCCATTATTATGTATGTAGTGTTCTACATATAACACGTTTATGGATGTATGCCATGTGTTGTCCCATAATTGTAGGCAACATTACACGTTTTATAGATAAAGAAATACATATCTCAAATGTATAACGTTTCTTCATTGTTATAATAATGTTAGAATGTCTTAAGTGTCCTTGAATAACTTGTGGTGGGAGTAACCTCATCCTCGTGAGGGTTTTCTACTCCTCGAGGACGCATTTATGTTTCGTTTTCTATATTTACGAGTCGTAGTCGCTCTTAGGTCTTCCAGGTGCGAGGGGGACATTACACTCTAGGTTCAAGTACTTATTAAATTTCCTTGATGACTTCTCCAAATACACTTGGATTTATTTCTTAAATAAGAGTGAAGTTTTTGACATGAATATTTCCTACAATGATCATGTAGAAAAATAATCTACACAACAATTGTAAAAGTTGAGAAAAGATAATATAGATGAATATGCTAACAATAAATTTACAACTTACTACTTTGCAAAAAATTTACAAAAACAACATACTATTCCATACATACTGCAACAAAATGGTGTCATTAAGTGAAATAAATGGTAAATTATATGATCCAATCTAAGGCATTAAGTCTTGATTTTTTTGGCAAAATCCAGTAATTATGCAAATTATGTAGTTTAATGCACTCACACAAAGTAAAAGATATAGCATTATTTCTAGAATAAGTGAGCAAAATTAGACCTTTGTCATGTGTTTGGTACTAAAGCATAAGACTACATTCTTTATGAAAAAATGAACCAATTACATTTTAAGAGTGAGAAGTGCCTTTTTTTTTGTCTCATATTCTAAAGATGTAAAAAGTTGTAGACTCATTCAACCTCATTCAAATAAAATTATTATTATTAAATTTCATGAAAATATATAGATTTATGCCATCTTTGATGTAGGGGCCATCTTTAATTCTCAACTTCTCTACTAGTAATCATATTCTATTTTCACATTTAGGTGATGACAATGAAGATAAAAATCCAACTAAACATAGTTACCAACCTCCACTTGGATCCATTGAAATCATTATTATTAAATTTCATGAAAATATATAGATTTATGCCATCTTTGATGTAGGGGCTATTTTTAATTCTCAACTTCTCTACTAGTAATCATATTCTATTTTCACATTTAGGTGATGACAATGAAGATAAAAATCCAACTAAACATAGTTACCAACCTCCAC
>LPNX010233488.1:4930-33327 GCA_001517045.1 Pseudotsuga menziesii
GATGTTTGGAGTAGACAGTAACGTCATCTAAATAGACAACAACTGAATGACTGGTTAAGCCTCTAAAAGCAATATCCATTGCTCGTTGAAATGTTGCTCCCGCGTTGATTAACCCGAAGGGCATCTTACGGTATGCATACGTTCCCCATGGAGTTCTAAAAGCTGTTTTCAGTTGATCATCTGGGGAGACTAGTATTTGGTTGTACCCTGAGAAACCATCAAGGAGAGACAGTATCTCAGACCCAGACACTTTCTGAAGAATTTGTTCCATAGGAGGAACAGGGTAATTATCTTTTTCAGAAGCTTTATTTAAATTTCTAAAATCCACACATAATCTAATATCCCCATTTTTCTTCCTAACTGGAACTAAGTTTGCTACCCATTGAGTATGTCTGATAGGAAAAATGATCTTGGCAGCCAACAATTTGTTCAGTTCTTTTTTAATTGTTGGTTCTAATGAAGGGTGATATTTTCTTAACTTCTGCTGAAAAGGCTTTGATTCTTGTTTAATTGGGATTATATGTTGCATGACTTGAGTATTGAATGTTTTTAGGTCATCATATGTCCATGCAAATATATCTTTAAACTCCTTAAATAATTTTATGAAAGCTGTTTTTTCTACAGGATTACAATCTATTCCTAGATTTATAGTTTGAGGATTTGATTCTGTTCCTAAATTGATAGTTTCATATTTCATCCGAGAACTGTTTGTTTTACAATTAGAAACAGACTTAAACTTATCCTGTGTCCCAACTTGGATCGAACCTCATACTTCCTAAAGCCCTAATCAAAAGCCTTGGCTCACCTAGTGACATCATCCATAGATCTAGGGTTCCCATTTACCTTACACCTTACGTACCTCAAGTCCATTTGATCTGATCTGGTGTCTAGGTTTGATCTCTCCTGTCGGAAGTAGATCTGGGTCTCCCCCTTTGTTGTCTTGGGCTAAGATAACATAAAGTGAAGGCTGCCTTATTGGCGTGACAACCATCCATTTGGGAGTCTAGGCAGTCTTGGTTCCACCTCCTTAGTTTCTTGTCCCTCTACCATCCATCCTGGATCCACCTCACATAGGCAACTACAAGGTTGGTGATCAAAAGCCTTGGCTCACCTAGTGACATCATCCATAGATCTAGGGTTCCCATTTACCTTACACCTTACGTACCTCAAGTCCATTTGATCTGATCTGGTGTCTAGGTTTGATCTCTCCTGTCGGAAGTAGATCTGGGTCTCCCCCTTTGTTGTCTTGGGCTAAGATAACATAAAGTGAAGGCTGCCTTATTGGCGTGACAACCATCCATTTGGGAGTCTAGGCAGTCTTGGTTCCACCTCCTTAGTTTCTTGTCCCTCTACCATCCATCCTGGATCCACCTCACATAGGCAACTACAAGGTTGGTGATCAAAAGCCTTGGCTCACCTAGTGACATCATCCATAGATCTAGGGTTCCCATTTACCTTACACCTTACGTACCTCAAGTCCATTTGATCTGATCTGGTGTCTAGGTTTGATCTCTCCTGTCGGAAGTAGATCTGGGTCTCCCCCTTTGTTGTCTTGGGCTAAGATAACATAAAGTGAAGGCTACCTTATTGGCGTGACAACCATCCATTTGGGAGTCTAGGCAGTCTTCGTTCCACCTCCTTAGTTTCTTGTCCCTCTACCATCCATCCTAGATCCACCTCACATAGGCAACTACAAGGTTGGTGATAAAACCTCCAAAGCTTCTTTATTCTCAAGCAAAAAGAATGAATATCACAATATTACAACATTAGACCAGCTCTTCATCCAACTCTAACTTGTTTGGAATGAGAGGGTTGTGCTTTATTTATAGTCGGAGAGGCCCAGAGGGGGTGCAACCTTCACTGGCAGAGAGAGTCGAGTTAAGGGAAGTGATCTAGAGTTTGAAGTGCTTTGATTGGAGTTGAAGGGGAGTGGAACTGGGGAGGTAGATGCCACCTCTTCTACCAAACCCCGCCAATCCATTCATTGGTTGCCAACAAACCCAAGCATGGGCCATGGGAGAGGGGTGCATTCTCAAGCTAGTGTGAGTTTGCCACCTCTCAAACCTACCTCAAGTTGACGCCTTTAAGGAAGACAGAACTCTCCTACCTCAAGGAGAGCCAATGCCACTAATTTCAATCAAATCCGACCACTTTCCACTAATTTAGGAAATGAGGATTTTTCTCCATCTTTTATTTTTTCTATTTTTTAAATGGCTTTTTTTTGGCGAGATTTTTTACCTAAGTGATTTATTTATCACTTAAAACTTAGGAAAAGTGGGTTTTTGGGTTAAACGGGTGCTCTGAGATACAAAATAAGCACCCCCATGGCATAATCTGATCCCTAACCACACTTTTATTACATTTATAATTTTTCGAATTAGACTATTAAAAAATAACCTAAGTTTACGGAAAAAAAAAATTTCATCAAAAATTAAAATAAACCCTAGGGGGGCGCCTAGCACATGTCCATATGACTCAAAATTAATTCCTAGCATGCTTATAAACATTGACACATAGACTCTAATAACCTCCCTAGGCCTAACCACCAAGATGACTACCCCAAACTTTGGAGGTGTGAGTGAAAAACTCAAAAATTATTAGTCGTTTGTTCAACAAGAAATAATTACCAAGGGAAAAAACAGTCTAAGCTAGTCGGCTTGATGTATAAGTCTAGGAGACTGAGTCTTTTACATACTTCACCATGCTAGGACATTTTATTACTACTCCCCCGAGGGGGTATGAACATGTGGTACAAGAAAATTTAAAAAATTTCCCAGAAGAAGCCTGGCTGACTTTTGAACTCTAAAGAATGAACAATATTGTTTGTTCAACTTTGTCGGCTCACTTGATAAAACCAACTAAGCATGACTTAGTAGATAACAAGGATCTTTGTGAGCTAGCAAGGTACCAGCAATCTCGTTCTCACTTTCAGGCATGAGGGTGGGACGAATTGTGATCCAAGGATATATATATATATATATGTTATGTTGTCGCAAGTACATACACTAAAGATAAAGATGGGCCACCCACACTACAAAAGTATCTCTCTCAAGTTACTCATCATTTAATACATCAACAAATAGCACTCCTAGGTTGGTTAAGGTAGTTAAACCACCAAACCCGTAACCTCAACTTCATAATATATTATTGGTTGCATGCCACTTAGGAAAGTGATCATATAACATTCAAATGTATTATATATTTCCATATTATATTATAAACAAGATGTCCTGAAAATTTGTTTTGTGGTGCCCACGCTGAGATATATTATTAACATTTTCAGAAAATCCCTACAAACACTGGTCTTAGTAACTCCTACTGTGAGCAAACAACAAAGGCAAGAAATCTCAGACACAATCTGAAGTAGATGGATAGATGACTAGGGCACAATGTAAGCATTCAAAAGATGTGTAAGCTTATAGATAAATGTGTTTGTACCTTATTTTTATTCTTATAGATTTGTACCTTATGAAAGCCCCTCTTGAAAAATATAATGGTTATAACTTCCACACTTGAGAAGTTTCAAACCCAGTTGCATCTAATAAATAAAAACATTTTGGGGATAGTCACTAGGATAGAGTTGAAGGCTTGAAGCCCAAGCAACAAGACAAAATCATACATTGACAAAATATGGAGAACAAAACCAAATACATTATTGCACTTGGTATTGCCTCGAAGTTGCACCATCTTGAATTATCAAAACCATCAAAAGAAATTTGGGCTGAGTTCAACGTATCATTTGGTAAAAAGCATTGAATGCTAAGTTCTTGAATCAACATTTTTTAGGTCCAAAATAATTAATGGAATAGATATGTTTAGTCACATAAATGGCTTGAGATCCCTGATGAAACAGTTGACGAAAGTAGATGTAGATGTTGAAGAAATAGACACTAAAGCAGTATTATTAAAGAGTTTACCCTTGAATTATAATAATGTGGCATTCACACTTCAGTGAATTGCGTTCGCAATCCTTAGATACTATGGTATCTACTCTCATTGCTAAAGAAAAATAGTTAGTGAAGAGAACACAAAGAAAATACCTTTGTTCCCAAAAACAAAGCAAGCAAGAAAACATGTAAAAGCAAGGTCAACAACAAAGAACATGTAAACTGCTAATTTTATGGAAAACAAGGCCACATTGCTTGGACTTGTAAAGTTGGTGCTACCAATCTTATCAAACGAAAGGTTAAAAATGAAGAGGAGAAACAAAGGAATTATATTTCTATTGATAATAATACCGACAAGGAGGATAAAGATGACACTGATACTGACAATATTGACAATAAATTATTATTTAGAATGGTTGTGCCTACTTAGATGGGTCTCTAGATAGAAGGAACAATGGAAGGTTTGCTTGACATGGACAGCTGTCTAGAGGAATTCGAATCCAATGGCATTGGTATAATTTTACCTTAACAAGGGTGACGAGCCTAATGGCACACCTTTGGGAGTTCAGATATGTTGGAGAAAAAAGAGCAGCTAGCAATCAAGATTTTGAAAGTCATTATCAACTTTTTGTAAACCTTATTAAATCATCCTCTTAGTAAAATTTGGTTTTTAAAGGGGACAAATAAAGTGTTATTTCGTGTCAAGGGGGGGTGTTAGAATGATAACACTTCAACTGCTCCCAGAGTTTGCAGGAGTCTTAATATCAGTGGGTCACAATAAATGTTGATCATTCATATTAAATACAACTTAGTTGACGAGGTCGTTAAAGATATTATTACTAGATGCATAAAAAGAAGTTTATGGTGATGTATTCATTTACTTCCTTCTCTATAAATTTGATTCTCTCATATTTATGATTGTGCATCATTAAAGGCCAACAAATAAATGGCTGGAAATTATTCAAGGACAGCAAGGGGTACATTTGTCCCTCTAACGGGGGAGAGAGGACTCACAAATCTTCACTTAATGCACATATAAAGGTTAAAGGAGCATCCATATAGTGAAGCCATTACATTAGAGTTAATAGTTTCACCTTACCTTTGGTGAACAACAATGTGACTAGAATATCCTCCTTTAGTAACTGTGCCATCTACATCGATACCATTAAAGGTATAAACAGACCCTTTTACACAATTGACTTCCATCCTTTCGTTACAATATTCACATTCCTGACAGGAATTGACATATGTACCCACTCCAACACGATCGCCAACCTTAAAACGTGCCACATTGACGCCAACTTCTTTTACAATTCCAACAATTTCATGCCTATGATACAACCATTAAAAACATTATCAGAATTTTCTATAAGCCCCAAGCAAATATTTAGTTCTATTCCAAAGGCATTTGTGCTCATTCAATACAGAATTTCAAACATGAAGCAGAGTTGGTTACGCCTTAACAATTATAAAATGGAAAAGTGAAAAAGAGGTAATATACCCTGGCACCAATGGATACTTTGAATCGCCAAGTTTATTCCGGGTCCATGCAACATCACCATAACAGACTCCACAATGAGTTATCTTTAATGAGATATCATCAAGGCCTGGGACTCTGCATAACCCAAGAGATAATAACAATGGAAGAACAAAAATGAGACATTTTTCTTTGCATTTCATTGTTATATTATCTCATAAAGTGAGAATGGCAGAGATGAGAGAGAGAGAGAGAGAGAAGCCAATGCAAAGATAATCTTAATGAAAAGGTATTACGCTTTCATCTGTGCATCATGATTTAAAAGGAAACTATCATCTGACTAAAGAAACAATAGTGATTTATATAGCAATCACCATTGACTATATTGTTCCTGTAGAGAAAAATAATAGTTGCTATTGCTTCATATCATTTGGAATTTGTTGACAATAAATATCATATAATCATTTGTATTTTACATATATACTTTTATGTTTTATATGCATCCTTATATATGCCGTATCTAAATGCATCATATCAACTATTATTTTTTAAATGTCAATAGCATTAATATCCATATTTGTATTCTGATCCTGGTATCTTAATTTGTAATTAAAAGCCTTTTCCTTTATTACTACTTGACACTTGTTACCAACTAAGTTGCACCTAGTTGGACTTTCAGGTGAGCCGACAATGTATGGACAAGCACACATGTTCATGATCAGATTTCAGAAGTCTGCCAGGCCTTTTCTGAGAATTTTTTTAATTATTTTTTGTAACACATGTTCATACCCCCTTGCGGAAATTGTAAAAATGTGCTAGCATGGTCAATTTTATAAAAGACTCGGCTTGCTAGACTTAGACATCAAGCCGACTAGCCCAGATGGTAGTTATTTGTTGTTGAACAAACGACTAATCATTTCTGAGTTTTTCACTCACACCTCCAAAGTTGGGGTAGTCATCTTGGTGGTTAGGCCTTAGGGAGTTATTAGAGCCTCTGTCTTGATGTTTATAAACATGTTAGGCATTCGAATTGAGTCATATGGACATGTGCTAGGTCCCCCTAGGTTTTTGTTCAATTCCGAGAAAAACAAAATTTCGCAAAATTAGGCCATTTTTTAATCTGGAGTCTGTTTTTGGCGTAGGGATGCTCGTTTTCACACTCAGAGCATCCTCTTTACCCTTGAGGCCACTTTTCCTATGTTTTGAGTGGCCAAATCATCCCATAAAGCATTATTTCTCTAAAGGTGAGTCAAAATGGCAATTTAATGTTAATCATGCAACAAATTGGCACAAAAGTCAGTTTTAAAAGTAAAAAATGACTAGTTTAATAGATGGGGTGACATGGCAAGGGGGTCCCTCATAAATTAGTAACTTCATCCAAGTGATAAACGTCAAACTTTGGATATATTTTTAAGTGTTACGAATCATATGGTTGGTGGATGACGCCATCTTCATTGAAATCGCACGAGTGGTGTTTGTGTTGGCGATTTGGGAGATGGCGAGTTGGTGGAGAGAGGTCGCCTACCTCATGGGAGGTGGCACCTCCTCCATAATTGCCACTCCACTTCAACTTTGGTCTATCTCTTAAATCACTCATGCAACTGAACGTGAACTCCGACATCATCTCAAGAGGGTGGATTCCCCCCTCCCCTCTCTCATTTGGCTATTGAAGCGGACATCCTTTCCTCATTTTCTCATGGTCAGAGAACCGAAGGTCTTCTCTCATTGTATTGCATTGTATTATTTTTGGAATAATAAAAGGCTTTGGAAGTCTCATGTGGTGCATGGCTCAAGTGTTCAACGATCATTGTCTCATGTTTTTGTTGAGGAAACTTGTAGAATTTATTTTATGCATTTTTCATTTATTGTCAAAGCTAGCCTCATTGAAGGATTAGTACTAATCGGTAGTAGTGAGTGAAGTACTTTCTTTGCTCTCTTAATTAATTTATGTTCAAGATTTAGAATTTTGCATGCTTATTTGCTTATGGGTATGCTCTTCTTGTCTTTAGCATGAGTTTTTATTGGATTTGACAAGTCTCTTGGCAAGTGTGAAGGTGTTTTACAGGTACTTCTCTTGGATTTGTGTGAGATCTTGCTTGCTTCTCTCATTCCCCAAAAATTCATTGTTAGAGAGACATAATCCCTCCACTCTCCACCAACGAAGTCCACAGCCCAAACATTCCCACGCTTGAGCTCTTTCCTTCTCTCTCTATGCTTCAATTTTAATCAAATTTTCCCCTTTGGTTACAATTACTTACATGCTCAAGTAGTTTAGTTTCTCTTTCAAAGAATATCTAAAGGATGATCTTTTTAAGCATGTTTCTAGATCTAGAATTGTAAAGCATCATTCCTAGAATAGATCTAGTATTGTTAAGTACTTGACCTCTTTCCTTCTCTCTCTATGCTTCAATTTTAATCAAATTTTCCCCTTTGGTTACAATTACTTACATGCTCAAGTAGTTTAGTTTCTCTTTCAAAGAATATCTAAAGGATGATCTTTTTAAGCATGTTTCTAGATCTAGAATTGTAAAGCATCATTCCTAGAATAGATCTAGTATTGTTAAGTACTTGTGCATATTTTTTGATCATTCAATACTTAACTATTTTATGCTTTTAACGTTATATTTAACACATTTGGTGCAGGATAGGTGGTTGGTTTTTGTCTTTTGTTGACAGGACAAGGAGAAGTGCTTCTATAAAATTGAAGATCTAAGCCATCAAAGGCCTCCCGGAACAACCTTCTTCTTTCCTTCTTCATTCCTAAAACATGTAAGCCTTTGGATCCAGATCTGTAAGGACCATTGGCATCCACCTCAAGCATTGTAAATACCGTAATAAAAGATTTTGAGTAGGCTCTTCAGAGCCCACTCCCCATCTCCCTAGAAGGTTTTGCGTCAATGCACTTTTTTCATGATTTTGTTTTTGTTAGTGTAGTTTTGCTTTATAGATCAATATACTTTGTTGTTTCAAATTTCAATTTCATTCATTGCAAAGTAATACAAGTACTAACCCCATGACTTCTCGAGTTACCCGAACGGGGAAAGAGATGCATGGTAGAATTAATTAAATAACATTTGTTTGTTTATTTTGTACTACCTTTACTATTCCGGTAATTTACTCCCCTTGCTTCGTCGATTAGGGTTTATAACCTGAATGAGACTCTTGGAGATTTAGTAAACAAGCAAGCACTTTTCAAAAATCTTTAAAATTAACAAGGCCTTCGTTGTGTATGCTTTGCACTGCTGCGGTTCGACCTGTAAATTTCCCTTTAATATTCAAACTAGGGCTAAATATTGCATGCAAATCTCTATTGATAACCACACACGAATATCTTTTACAGTATGCAGCGGAATATAAAACTGAGAAATAAATCACAACATCACATCACAATATTGACACTATTATTTTGGGTATGGAAACCCCCGGAAAAACCCAAGATGGGCAAACCGGTGCAGCAGTCAAATATAGATTTTATTATGAGAAAATATGGAACTTTTACAATCACTACAAATTCACCCAAACCTGGCAAATGCAGTGCCCGGCAGAATCACTGGGAAAATCCCAGCTAAACCTCAACACCCTCCTATGTGAGTGTACGGCCCAACTGTACAAAGCTCGGTGACCTTGTTGCTCACTCCTCCATCTTCCTAACTAAATCCTCCATCTGACTTTCTCTCCCTGTCTGTATCCTGTCTCTGTTAGAATACAAGTGTGTGTGTCCTCTCCACCAATTGATCTCTCTTTTATAACTTTAGGTAAAGTGAAAACCCTAATTTCACTTTCACTTTAACTAGTGGTAAAGCAAAAACCCTAATTTCACTTTCACTTTAACTAGTGGTAAAGCAAAAACCCTAATTTCACTTTCACTTTAACTAGTGTTTCACTAAAGTTAATTTAGATCGCTTTAATTTATTTTCCAAAGTAAACTTGGGAAAAGTAAATCAAATACAACTGGTTTCCTAATTTAAGTCTTCTGCATGCAAGAACACATGCATGCAGGAAGACCTTCCTTGTTTCTACTAGTTTAACAAGACCGACCAGTTGGACACTTCAAAAGCAACATCGGTGACTAGTTTAAATTAATCTCACTTCCAAATTAACCTCCCAAGGCGAAAATCTAACGCCTCAATTTAATCCATTGTGGGGAAAGTTCACAGAGGAAGCGGGAACCACTGGATAGCGACCTCAGGATACCGTCAGGCTACACCCTCGTTGGTTTAGTGTTGGACACATCCCAGAGACTATGATCCAACCCACCTATTCTTCGCGTGGAACCACATCGGATAAGGGTTTTGGACATACTCCTCGTACTGTCAGGTATATCTGGAGTCCCCTTCCCACCTGTTTAATTCACTCATTAATCCACAATAATCTAAAACTGACCAAGAACACTTGCAACACGTCTCCAGTATTACAACATCATTACAATCTTGTGACTCCATTTCAGCACCGGTCTTTTACTTGTATCGTACATTTTATTGCTATAAGTTCATTTACTCATCTAGTGTTGTATAATTCATATGTTGTTGTGTTTAAATCATATTGTTGCAATATATTGTTCCAATATTTACTTTCATAAAAACTCCTAAACAACTTACTCATCTACAAACCACCACTAAACGCTTAATCAGCCTTAGTAACTCACAAGGTCTACCCCCCTTGGCTTCGTTAGGAGTTTTCCTAAACAAAAGAGTCAAGATCAAGTGACAGTACTTGACTCGAGACTTGCCCCCAAGGACGCACTTAGTGGCTTGAAGATTACTACCACAAAAACCTAACCCCCCCAGGTATATGAAAGGCGCCAACACTACTACTTTAGTCTATGAGTTCTTCCCCAAATAAACTACTCCCAACATAGGAGCTCTAGAAGTTTAGGAACACTACTGCATTTTTATCTTCAACAATTTTGTTGAAATGTATTTGTTGTTAGAAAGATGGCTTGAATAGTCTCCATACTATAAATACATGGCTTCTAGTATTGACATCCTATTCAACACTTTTCATCTCTCTTTACACAGCAAGACAACTCTATACGTGCAAACATCCTGTTATCACCTGATTGGTAGCATGTATCTGCAGAGTTTATTTGAAGCTCACCTACGATCAATAACATGTTGCAGGTTGTCCTTTCTTTTTCTTGCAAGAAAGCACCAGATTGAAGAGGGACTTTTATTGTTGTAATAGTTCACGCAGGAGTGCAAAAGGTAGTGTCCATATTGAGAAGGAATCTACCCGAATTTCAACAGAGAAGCATATTGATGTAAAATCTAGGACTTGTTTGGGGAAGAAACAGTTTCATGCTGTCTAATGTGCATCAGACATCTGATTGTTGTATATGCGGTGGGGGTGAAAATTCAGTTTCTAATCCAGTTTACAGATACGAGAGCAGTGCTAAACAAGTGGATTGTTCTCTCAATGTCGCACATGAGAGCATGTTGGAGGTTTTTCTATTGCCATGAGGTTCTTAAATGGACTTAGTCCAAAACCCTAATTCTTATTGCTACTTCTATCCAAGCAAAAATCCTTAAGTGATGTTGATATCCAAAGCTGAGTCAAATTACCGATGATATTTCTGTCAGGCAGAAATCTAGTTCAGTTGCTTTTGTTGTAGTTGGCAATCTTGTTAATTCCATCAAGCCCTAAAGCCTAATCACTGTTGTATCCAATCCTTTCAATGTTTTCTAAATTGGTCATGCCAGGTGCTTTTGTTAATTTTGAGCTTGATTGGCAAAAATGTTAATTTCATCATGTTGATTTTGCCAACTAAGAGCATAAGTTCAATCTCATACTTTGGCATGTCAAATTTTCCTCCTTATCCAATATTAGCATATAAGATGTTATTAGAACAATGCCTTTGACGAGAATTCGTGAGATGAAGATATGAGATTGTATGTTGGCAGATAAACCACTTACATGGCAGAGCCCAACGAGTCCATAAGTAAAACGAGCAGCATATCAAGCATGATATTGTTGGCAATAGCAAAGTCAGCATTGAGGTGATTTGGTTCTAGCAAGTTGTTATCACATATATAGTAGCCAGGCTACCATATTCTATTTTTCAAACATAGTACATTTTTCAGCCAGATCTCTTACATATGAGATGCTGAGATGAGCAGTTTTGACAGATCACTATTGTATTTGTGGACTATTTTACTCTCCCATGTTAGGACCGAGTCTCAGGACACTCAGATTTGAGGACCGATGTAGCCATTTAGTCATTACAGAGCAATCACTGATGCCCAGTTTTATATCAGTACTTTCTCATTGGACAGATGATGTTTCAGATGGATTATATTGCATGATTATGACTCAGCTTTTTATATTGTGTTATGGTTATCATTGCTCTTATACTCATTTTTGTGATATGTATTAACATGTGGTGTCATGATCTGGCGGTCATAATTATATGGACTTGGATGTATCTTGTATTATGTATTGATGTCCCTACTTAGACTTGGAAGTTCTTGATCTATACTCATTGGTTTTACCTTCCTTAGGGAGAATAGAGGTAGTCATTCCCAACATTGTTTTGGCTTGCTAGTGTTTGTTTCATCATTCACTATCTCCACCCATCCATTACCTTCCAGTTTTGTTTTCAACCCGACTGACTTCTTGACTTATGGCATGGAGGACCTTTTCCCCCGCTAGAACCTTTGTTAGACAAGCCTCCTTGTTTATATTGTGTCTCGGCTCTGAGTTGGTGACAAAACTTGCCTTTGGTGAGTTGGATTGTATGCTTAAATCATTCTGGTCGGTTGTCCCGATGTTTGGCACTATGCAGAACTCCCCCTGGTCACTTGAGATGTTGTTGGCTAAAACTGAAAGCTACCTGTATTGGAAATATTGAATTTGCGCCCATGGAAAATGAAAATGATAAAACTGTGTTTCTTAACATATGTAAAGAGGGTAAGAGCAATGAAATGCTAAAATACTCCTTGAAGAGTATAAGAAAAGGTCCAAAAAAAGCAATGGTTAAAAATATGCTATATCCAAATATTGTTGACCTTATAAAAATAAATAGGTCCCGGATGAAAGCTGCAATTAGTTGTGCTTTTAAGCACTGGTGAAGTCCCAAAGGGTCATATAAGCCAAAAAGGCCATGGAATAAAATTGATGGTCCTAATGAACCTGGATCAAGCTTGATGTAGTCATGATGCCTAAGTTGAATAAGCACTCTCTAAACAACTCACCCATTTGTGAGGCACTACCATTCCTTGTGTTGTTGTTTGTCCGACATTGGTTATAGTGAGTATTTCCCTTTTCATATCCAAAGTGTCATGATGTTAAGTAGGAAGTCATCCTTTGCCTTAGCCTTGTCAATTTCATCCTTCACCCTTCACTAGCAAAATTGGCTACAACTATGAAGTGAGTATAGTCCTGAAAGTCTAGTCTGAGTAATAATAAATAAAGCCTTATATATGTATTTGTTGATGTACCGCCAGTGAAATGACTGCTACTTGTTGTGATTGTTGCTTGAATGAGTTGTAGAGCATGTCTTAGCCTTTTAACATTTGCAGCAGATGGATGATAGTCTAAGTTATTATTGGTGTCTGATCATTTACAGATGGTTATATTGTTTATTGGATATGGTTGATGATCAGATAGAGAACTGTGAGGGGTATGAGTATACACCTTAGATGGATTTGGACTCTCTGAGTTGAATGAGACAGTTTATTTCCAGTTTCGGGCACTTGCAGATATGATCAGGCTCATTCTGCCTCTCTGATACAGTTTTTCTTCACAGGTTGATATGTCTGACCAGGGAGATGTTTCAGTAGGATCTCCTAGGGCATTGTAGGGGCATAGGGGGTGCAGCCACTTGTTTGTACCATAGTACCCCCATCCCAGAGAGCCTAGTGGGCTCAGTTTGACAACATAGGCAACCTAGGAGGCTGTTTTGGCAGGTTCACGTTTCCCGAGGTAGATTAAAAAAATGATTAAATGGCTATTGAAGAAATCGATTTGGGCTACTGAGGCAAGGAAATGACATGAGATGAGGCATAATGATGAGAGTGATGTCCTCCACACCTTCTCCAGCAGTTGCAGCACCTGATTGGGCCCACACTTATTTTTGGGCATTTTTATATTATTTTCTGAAGCTTTTGGGAGGCTCACGATTTCCTCAAGGAGGCACAAAGTCAAAGAATTAAAATATTATATTATTTTATTGTGCCATGGGGACACCCAGAGGGAGTTAGTCAACACTCCTTGGACCCACCATGTGCTTCATTTATTTATTGTTGAGTGGGATACCCTCTTTATGGGTGATTTAGTCCACTTTGGTACTTTATGGTTATATTGATCCATGTATTGTATGTTGAGCTCATCTCAACCATTGATTAGAACATTTTATCTTTTAATCTTAGCCACTCGTTTTGAAAGTGGTTAGGATTCGGTTATGATTGTGGTTCTCTCATTTCTATTTAAAGGAGAGAGCTTCTCATTTGTAAGGGGTCTTTGGCTCTTGGATCTAAATAATAGAAAGATTTTTCTATGGATATTTTCTGGATCTGCTTTGCATCTGATGTTCTCAAATGGTGATTGATAGTCTTCTGCTTCCTAGCATTGTGGAAATTCATGTGAGATCTATATTTTTTCTGCTATTATTGTCTTGTCTACAGGAGGGCATTTTGGCTAGAGCGTTTTTGCAGGGGGACCTCAACTCGTTCAGTATCTTCATCTTGGATCAGGGGGTTTTCATTAGTTTCATTGTGATCTATGATTACTTCTTTTTACTTTCCTATAGCATTTAGTTTCTTTATCTTGTCTTAGCAATTTTGATATTGTTGGCGTTTGCTCATGCAGGCTAGGGGGCGTATTGGTGGTTTGGAGCTTACATCTGTCATAGAAATCACTTGGATCTTCCAGAATTGATCGAGATAGCAAAGATCATCACTGTTAAGACTTCTACAAGCATTTCCAGGTACGATCCAACAGGTAACTCTCTTCTCTTTAACAGATCTGAATCCATTATACCTGCTTTTCCTTCCATTTTTCTGAAAACTCCTAAAATACTAAAAACCCTAAAAAGTACTTAATCTGGGAACCGTCCGATGTTTGGCCAAACCACTTCTAGGTTTCATAGATCGGGCCTCCCCTTCACTAAATCTACTGCAACGCTAGTCAAATTCCTACTGGTTTGACCTAGATCTGATTTTTAGCCTGAAAACTACGTAATCCCCCACTGAAAATTTGACCTGCTAAGGTTTTGACTTTTTCTGATTTCTGACTTTATAGAATGGTAGATCGGGTCCCACACAGTTCAAATGACCCTCAATGCTGTCCAAGTTCATGATAGTTTGACCTAGATTTGAGTTTTAGACTGAAACAACCCTAGCGCTAGCCCTCCTGCTAATTTTCTTGTAACCTGAATCTTCCGGGCCAAATCCTATTTTGGGTCCATAGATTCGGGTATATCCCAGGTGGGTTCACTGAAACGTTATGTTGATGAAATTGTCATTGATGCCAACATGGACTTGTAGTGGCCCCACAGGATGTCATTGATGCCAACATGGACTTGTAGTGGCCCCACAGGATGTCATTGATGCCACCAAGTTCCACCTACAGTGCCTTGATCGCCTTGATCTCTTACAGAGTGGGTTTGTGCTTTGAAGCACCATGTACCCAGTTGACAAAGTCCTTGTACCCTGCTGATGATGCTGAAGACCCTGAAGATGGTCCTGAAGCCTTGATGGATGTTGGAAAAGCCCTAGATGGGTGGAAGAAGCATTAATGACCCATTCTGTGGTCATTCATGCTATGATGATGTCATGGGTCCCCAGGAGAGAGTCTGGCAAACCCACATGTGATGTCTTGATGTATCCTTGACCATAGAGGTCCCCGTGCATGGCTAAGGTTGTTGAAGAAGCCCATGATGCCTCTTGCCTGATGAAGAAGCCTTTGGACCCACATTTGTTGGGTTAATGGTCCTTGAACCTTTGAAAGAGATGATATGGTTACTTTTGGATGATGGGGTCCTTGGTCACACATGTCATGGAGTTGGGATTCTTTGATGAAGCCCTTGATGGCTTTGATAAGCCCATGCTCATAAAAAGCCCACGCACATGATGATAAAGCCTTTGAAGATGTCTTGAATCCTATATGCTGGTTGTTAAAGAAGTACTTGATTTATGAAGAAGATGAAACCTTGGATCTTGGACCCACACTTGATGGTTCTTAACATTGATGTTGTAGCACTCATAAATGCTATAACTAGATGACATGTGGTCTTTGAAGCTCGTTTGATGAAGCCCTCGGTATTGATCATGACATGCTACATGGATATTGACGTGGCTTGATACACAAACCATTGAAGATAGAAGCCCATGCTATATTTGATGAACATCGCATCTGAAAGAACCCCATACTTATGGATTGATCTTTGACGTGGAATGGTAGATCTCCTAAGGAAAACAATTTTCAAAAGGGCACATACACAACTTGAAATACTCCAAGTTGACCTACTAAATGTTAATATTGAATTAACCAAATATGTCAAGTCGGCTCAATATAAATAAGATATTTAAAATTAAAAATTGCAATTACATAGCAGGTCAACTCACATATATTATGGAAAAGCTAGTTTAAATAGATCCAACGCATACATTTTTATGATGTGCATTCGATGAAGAAAATATTAGCTCTGAGGAAATTCGTATGGGACTGAGGCGGCCACAAGAGCAGATTATGTTTTTAATCTCTGTCAGATTTCGAGTGTCAAAGAAGGATACAGTTGCAGATTCAATTCAATCTTCTCTAATTTTCGTTTTGAGGCAGCCAAGGTATGAAATCATGCTCTAATTTTTTGCAGCAAGGAGCAGAAGAAGTCTTTTAAGAACTCTCTCTGAATTCGAGTATGTGATGGTAAAAAGGTTCCAGACACAGGAGTATACTGTATATTGGAGCAGCGGCATATTAAGCTCTTTGATGATGAGAGATGCCTGAGGCAATTCGGTGGTCAAGGATATTTATGTTCAGACTTTAATTTTGTTGACAGCTGAAGATTCGATGAGGCAGGCCGCAGCATGAAGTTTTAACTTTTAAGTTAATGTGTCTGAGTTTGAGTTACTAAGGCAGCATGAAATTTTTAAGTTCTTACCCCTCTGAAATCTGGATATGCCTCAGTGCTGGATGACCATCCTTGTGAAGGCATAGGTACAGATGTCTTGATACTGCAGGTGTAAAGTTTTGTTGAAGTCTATCAAGTATGTAATTCAGAGGCAGTCGCAGAGGATAAAAGGTAAGCATAATTTCTTATCACATCCCTTGACAGCCGAATTCAAGAAAGTGAAGAAACATCTGAATCTAAGACATTAAAGAGACTATTAAACAATTCCAAGAAGACAGAATCTATAGTCAAGCCACAGTCAAAGGAAAGTTCAGTATGATTTGAAGTCATGATCTAACTACAACCTCAGTATACAAGATGAAGGTATGATAAGTCAAGCTCAAATTTTATCTCAGGTATTCAAGAGACTGTTGAATGTGGCAGATTGAGAAGTTTGTAAAAATAAGATTTGTTTGTACAACAAAAAGAACAACACAGTGATTTTGACTTGATTAACAGACACCTTGATGACAGTGATGATGCCCTAGCATGATGATGACTGAACTGATATTTTACACAATCAATGCATGAAGGGTTTATGATGGTTTGACTATTTTCTTTAAGGCAGCCATTTAAAGTTTGATCAAGACATTGTCTTGAAATGTATACATAGTTCAAGGTCAAGGTATGTATGCTATCCTACAAACTATGGATGTTGATGATGTGTAATTAACACATACACAGTCAAGACCTGAAGGTGATATACAGTAGTAAAGAATGCAATGGTGTATGAACAGTCATGTATGAAGTTGATGATACTGCCTATGAAAATATACAGTATGATGATGGTAAGTATGCACAATGATGACAGTGTTATTTTGGCATTGATGGCAGTGACATACTAGTTCCATCCTTGAGCCTTGGACAGTGGAGTGATCAGATTGACAAAATTGACACTGATATGTTTGTGTTTGAATACATTTGACTGTGAAAGTGTGGTGAATTTGGTTTGAAGTTTTTACCAGCACACTGTCCACATGTACAGCAACAGACAGATACAAACCCTATAATGTTGATGATATTGTTTTGATGCTTATTGACAGAATAAGAAGCGATGACATGAATGAAGAATTGCTAGGACAGAATGCTCTGGGACACAGACATTGTGAAGATTGTGAATTGCTGATATTCCTTCTAGAACAGTATGCGCTTGGACAATGATGTGCTGAATTGCTGATATTATTCCTAACTGAATGCTTTGTACAAGGTGTTATACACAGGCTTGATGAAACAATATTGACAGCTGTAAATGAACAGTGATGGGTATGCTATTGACTTGTTGACACATCTTATGAAAGTGATCTGTGACAGCTGATGGTTAGTGGTTACACTCTATGATGAACAATATAATTCATATCCTATGATGTTCCAGACTTTGTTGGTAATCTTGGAACCTTGATGACATATGCATGCCTTGATTCTCTCTGTTGATGATGATGCTTAAGCAGCATAAGAGCAAGACTAAATGATGGGCAGATCTTTGTTGAATTGGCATGATCTTTGAGCAATAGAGCAGATGATGAGAGCAAGTGTTGATGACCAGTTGACCAGCAGATGAAGTATTGACCAAAAGTTGTTTAGCAGCAGTGTTGATAAAGAGCAGAGATTGATGATCAGTGATAGGAGTTGTATGATAACTTGACAGTGAGCAACGTTGATGATGAGCAGAGATAATGAGCAATGTTGATGATGAGCAAGTGAGCATGAGCAGAGACAGTTGACAGCAAATTAAAGAGACAAGTGATTGATGAGATGATGTGACAGTAAGCTTTAATTTGAAAAGCAAGCTTGTCTTGCTTTTGAGGTTAGGATACCTCAAACCCTTCTTAGCAGGGTCTAAGAAAACCAGGCAGGGTCCTGGATGCAGAATAGGTGCTGATTTTACCTCACGGTTGTAGCCAGACCAAAACTAATATAAAAAGATTACAAAATTATATGGTGTTGTGTTCTTTTGTGTTATGATTCTTGATGATTCAAATGCTTATGATATGTCTATGAAATGATTATGAGATTGGTAGAATGATGAATTGGAAGTTAATTGTGACAAGCTAAGAAAAGTTTTAAAATTGGCTTCACACTGATTCACCCCCCCCTCTCAGTGTCTAACACGTTGTGTTGATCCTGACTCCATTGCCCAATGCACGAAAGGCACTGATCTCCTATCTCTAGCGCTAGCCCTAAATTGACCTTACTCCCATTCTCTTTGCCAACATTCCTTGATACTTTCATATCGTTCACTGAGTCTGTCTCCTTGGTACTAGACAGTCCCAACTCTATCCTTGATCACCCTATCACAGTTACGTTTCCCAAGACAGTGGCCATCTCCATCAGTTGCTAGTACCTAAACCATAGAGCTAGGGTTTCCTTTTACCTTACACCTTACGTACCTCAAAGCCACATTTGATCTGTTTTGGTGTCTAGGTCTGATCTCTCCTGTCAGGAGTAGATCCGGGTCTCCCCCGTTGTTGTCTTGGACTTAGATAACATAAAGTGAAGGCTGCCTTGATTGGTGTGACAACCATCCATTTGGGAGTCTAGGTAGTCTTAGTTGCTCGCCCCTCTACCATCCATCTTGGATCTACCTCACACAGGCAACTACAAGGTTGGTGATAACACAAGCTTTATCAACAAAATCATCTCACCAAATGCAAGCTACAGGAAGAGATTCCTAGATAGTATATTCCACATAGGGATAACTGTTGGATGGAGATGCTTTTAGAAATTTTTGTCATAAGAAAGGAGTAAATAGCGTATCGGTTGAAAGAAAGGTGACTTATTTCTAGCTATTTAGTGCCCTGCCAATGAATAATAGCAGTTGTCTGTACAAAATCAGCACTAGATGAGGCTTTACTTTGCAGATATTAATGCTAGAATTGGCAAACAGCAGTTGAAGCATGATGAATAAATGTGATCTGAAGACATTCTCCAGCAGTTTGAAACTGTTAAGATTAGAAACAGCAATCCTATCATAGTTTGCATGCTACAGGTTCCTTTGGAACCCTCTTAACAGAGATATGTGATATTCCTTGCTAATTATAGCCACTAAAGCTCATCAAAACAGTATCTTTGCCAAAGATGCTCATGTCAAGATGGAACTTTGTATCAACATTGTTTACGTTTCTTCTCACACATGCTCTTATCATCATGCAAGCACATGAACAGATCATGGAAATTTCACTGCAGCATGAGGAATCCACGCTGTTCACTGGGAGCCAACCATTTTCTTCACGCTTTTTTTTTGGCAACCGATGGCATTTTTTAACAGTGGTAACAAATGAATCAGGGAGCAGTATCAAGCATTTTTTTGTGGCAGCCAATTTGCTTTGATTTCGTGGCAGCCGGCGTAAGCACTTCTTGCTGAATTGGCTTTTGGAGCAGGCCTTTGATCGGTCACGACAGCGTGTTCACAAGCCATGAATTCGACAGAGTTTCTTGCTGATATACCATAGCTATGGGTGTCTACATGTTCATGAGCACTCAGCGGTCAGTAAAGGAACAATATGTTCGGGTGATCCTGGGTTCCCATTATTTCGTTAATTGACTGTTGTCGAGCCGAGACTTACAATCAATGGATTGCCAGCCGATTGCATGAAGGGAAACCCGATGCCAGCGCTCGGAGTTTAGCCAGGTGACAAGTTGTAAAGTGAACCCGAGTTATTGCAGCGAGTGTGTTTAAGTTTTATGGGAGCCGTACGTTTCTCCATGTGGTCTAGCACTCCATGATTTCTTTTGGCAGCCTGATGGTCGATCCCATTTTTATCATGTGGCAGATACTCAGGATCTTGGGATCTGGCAGATACTCAAGGTCTTGGGACAGTCCTTTGATTTAACCAATCGATTGATGGCAGCCGAGTAGAGTCAGCTTCACGACTTCTTCTCATTTCTTGGAGTACTCCGTAGGTCGGTGGTCTCATCTTATGGTTGCCACGTTGAGAATTGGAGCAGCTAGACCTGTGACTTCATTAGACCGCCAGTTTACATGAGATCCTTTTTCAAAGGTTCCCATTCGTGGAGGACGATTTTTTCTTGAGTAAATGTTCTTTGAAGTGCACTTTAAATCTTTGGATAGTTAATAAAGCTAAAGTGACATTTACACTTTAGCCTTGTATGAGCTGCTTTAATAAAGTAGAGTTAATCAAATATTAGGAGAGAATAAAGTGGATCTAGGATTCACTGGAGATTCACTTTATTGTTTTTCCTTTTTAGTTTTTTAGAAATTTTGGCCTATAAAGAGGAGTTCCTCTTCATTGTAAATGGATGGAAAAAATGGGTGGGAGGATTTTTCCCAGAGTTAATAAAGAAAAATCATGTTGAGTTTTTGGATATTTTGGGCATCTCTGTCGTAGTTTTGTGTTTTTTCATAAGTTAAAGACCAAGCCTGCATATAAGGCTATAATCTAGCACATTGGGCAAGCATTTGCAGCTGCCAAGTTGCTTGTTCATCATGAGGATGATATTAATGTTCATCATGAGGATGATATTATGATCGTTTTTGCTATAACTTTGGAAAGAGATGCAATGATCTGGTTCTATGGCCTTTTGGATGAATCCAATAGATTTAGTGGCAATGTTTTTCGAGAGGTTTCTCCTCCGCTGCCACAATGGAACGGTAGATGAGATTGAGCAGGTAGCTTGCCAAAGAATATGATGCCCTCATCCCTAGGGTCCATCATGAGCTTAAAGAACAGACCATTGAAGATCCAATCAGGGTAGCATTACAAAGGCCTTTGGTTGAAGATATTGCTGGGGAGATCCCGGATATGGCTGAAGATGTGAAGCTGCCCCAAGTTCCTTAACAACTTCATGTTGAAGATAAGAAGCTGCCTCAGGTATATTTTGAAACTAATAAAACTTGTGTCGCAGATCTGCCTCATGAGAGGCTCTTAAATGACAAAAGTCAGATTGAAGAAGGGTTGCCCATTGCTTATTTCAACCCTCTTCAATGTTATCTTGATGAAGCATGCACTCCAACGTGCTATGTGACTCGAAATGTGAAAGATGACTTGTGTTTATAGCATGAGCTTTTCTATGACAGCCATACTTTGATGGTGTTTCCGGGTCAGATCTACAACATTTTTTATAAGACCTTGTTTTGGTTAAAAACCAAACACAAGGGGAGATGCTCTGTAATATCCCAAATATTGATATTCTCTAATGTTCGATGATAGTGCTGACTCGCACACTCAATCTCATACAAATTTGCAAGATAACTGTGCATGCAAACTCGCCATGCAAAAATGCCCTAAAATATAGTTGAATTAGGGTTAGGGTTTTGCCGAGAGAAATTAACACTTACCACTGATATTCTGGCTGATAATGACTCCAGAGATAGCTGCAAGCATAAGGATCTGGATGGGCGGTCTAATAATGCTCTTTTCCTCCGGTGTTACCGCCCTGCAGTACCGTAAAAAAACTCCAGACTGAAGGTGACATTTTTGTAGGAGGAGAGGTCCGTTCAGGCTGAAACTTTCTGAGCTTGTCTGTCTGCTGATGCCGAAGAGATGGCCTGACACATGTGGAGGTTTGGCTGCCTCTAAGTGCCCTAGCGAATTGATTAGCATTTTTGCTGCTCATTGTTAATTTTTGCAGGTTAGATGAGTTTTAGTACCAGTAATAAAACTCAATACATGAACATATAAAGAACTGAGGTAAAATTCAAACTATAATAAAACGTAACAACATAACTTTCATTTCTTTCAACTTTAACGCTCTGCTAGTCACTACGTTAACTTAACGCTTTGCTCGTCACTGCGTTAAAGTTGATCATTGAAATGTTTCATCAACTGTCATGCACAAAAAAATAATAACTAACATGTGCAGTAAACTAAATCTCAAGTAAACTACAGAAGATAAAGAATCTTAACCATTGTTGGATCCGCCTTATGCTCAGTTAGATCTGAGTTTGATCTTGTCACTGAAAGGACAAGTCAAACTAGTTGAACCATATACGTACCTTGACAGAGAGAGGGAGTAAACAAACCTTAGTTTCTTCAATCAATTTAGCAGTGCAGTCAAGGAGGATCACACAGATGCACTCAAAGTGAAAGATGTGCAGTCAAGCACTCTACCAACAGATTCACGATGAACAAATTCCCGAAATCAGTCAAGGTGGATCAAACAGAAAGACTCAGCCTGTGCAAAGAATAGATCGCAGTAAATCACATGCAGACTAACACAGAGGTAAAATCTGCAGACTGCCATGGAGAAGGAAAAACGCAACCCAGACCGAGTAATCCAGGCAAATCGGTGAAGACCAGGCAAAGTGATCCCGAGAAGACAAGCCATGAGAAAAACCAACAATCAAAATCCAAGCCCACGGAGAAAATCATGAGCTAGGCCGTGAAGGAAAAACAGCAATCAAAAAATCCAAGCCCGTGGAGAAAGCCATGAGCCAGGCCGTGAAGGAAAACAGCAGTCAAAAATCCAAGCCCGTGGAGAAAGCCGTGAGCCAAGCCGTGAAGGAAAACAGCAGTAAAAAATCCAAGCCCGTGGAGAAAGCAGTGAGCCAGGTCGTGAAGGAAAACAGCGATCAAAAATCCAAGCCCATGGAGAAAGCCGTGAGCCAGGCCGTGAAAGAAAACAGTAGTCAAAAATCCAAGCCCGTGGAGAAAGCTGTGAGCCAAATAAATCACGCAGACAGCAGATTGCAGTCAGCCGGCAGAGAGAGCCATGAGAAAAAATAAATCACGCAGACAGCAGATCGCAGGCAGCCCGCAGAAAATAATAACACGTGAAGGTAGATCCATAAGTCTTATTTTGATAAGGAATAGTATCACCTTTTTATAAGGTTTCGATAGGTGGAAGTGACCCATCTTAAAAATCAAGTCAAAGGTGCAAAGGTAATAAGAGTGGTCCAAAGAAATAAAAATAAGATGGTCCAATAATAATAAAAAAAATAAAGCCATAAAGTGAAATAACAACAAGTTCAAATATAATAAAACCATGAAGTAAGTAAATGAACCAAAAGTAACATAAACTTGTTTTATGTAAAAAAGGTTTTAAACATAAAACTAAATGGTCCAAAAAGTCTATTAATAAAATCATAAGATTTTATTAATAAGATTATAAAATAATTATTTAATGAATTTAAAATAAAGTGAAAGTCCAAAGGTTCAACATAAGGTAAGTAGTCCAAAACTATAAGTGGGTTAAAGGTCCTTTAACAAAACATAAGGTAACCATAACAATACATGGTCTAATAGTCTTTAATAAACCATTAGGTAAATACACTCCATAAAGTAGGAATCATCATAGTCAAATGTGCACACAAGTGAGAGTGCTAGGAGCAAGTTAGAATAGGACCAAGAGTCAACAACCACAAGATCAAGGTGAACCGTAAAGGTGGACAATCAATCAAATAGGACCAATAAGACCAAATACTTTTCTCTCTCTCAAGGTACATAGTTTTATATATTTTGTCATCACTGTATAAGGGGGAAGATCCAACCGGATGGTACAATCCTTTTGTCCTTCACACTGCTCCTAAAGGCTAGGTACTAGGGACATCGTCAAGGGGTGGCCAGTCCCTTGAGAATCAACCTAGCAATAACCGATTAGGAGAGGGGACATCATTATCTTCCATTCTTAATGAATGGCTTTCAACCTTAGGCTGAGTTTCAGTCTCACACTGAATCAAGTTGATCAATCCCTGGACCCTAACCGGATCCTCCATTCTCTCGCAGAATGGTTTCAGTACTAAGCTGAGTTTCAGTCTCACACTGAAAATTGATCAACTACCTGCAGTACCTACTTGGACATCGTGTCCTTGGTCCTATACCAGAATATATCTCTGCCTCTACCTGCAGGCTCTACTTGGACATCACATCCTTGGTCCCAAACCAAAATACCCTAGAGGCATATAGGGGCCCTAGCCACATGCTAAGGGCTTTGCCATGGCATCAACCTGCTTGGTCCTAGACCAAGAACCCCAGGAGACTATTGGGGGCCCTAAGGTACCTTCTAGGGTCTTACTCTGTCCTAGTCAACTGACTAGGAAACCATTCTCTGAGAATGGGTCTCGCAGCTGCACTAACTTTAACACTCCCTCTCAGCAAGAGGGACATTCTCAGCACATCGATAACATATTGTACCCTTATGTTGTGATAACTCATCTCGATGTCTTTCAGACTATCATCAAATACAAGGTTTCTTGAGAACCTCAAACAACTCTCCATCTTAGCATGAAACAAGATCTCATAGATCTTATTGGAAGTTATAGTTGACTTCCCTTGATGGCTGAGAATTACTTTCCGCAAATCAATTTTCCAAAACCGTTGTTGGACTAACTCCTTATAATAGGAGTAAACCAAATCAATGACATGGCTCTCACTGGGGCAACCTTGAAGCTTTTCAATAGGCTTCTTAATGAGATCAAACATAGGCTTCTTGGCCTTCTCTCTCTCCTTCTCTAAGCGAGAAGTCTTATAAGATTCTATCTTTGAGTCACTGGAGGATTGATGGAAGATCACTATTTCATCTTCTGCAACCCCACTTGGTTGGGGACTAGAGAGTACAGATGTCTCCCTCTTGATCTCTGAAGCTTGACTAGGGTATAGAGTTTCAATGGCATGTCCTAGGACCTTATAGAGGTCACCTTCAAGAACTCCAATCACAATGGCTGAGTTTATACTTCTACCTTTGGACCATATCAAAACTTTTCCTTCTAAGAAAGTTACAGAGTACCCCTTGTCTTCTAAAACTGTTACTGAAATAACATTCTTCTTTAGACCAGGAACATATAAAATTTCCTCAACATTAATCAACGTACCTGAATCAAGCTGTATCTTGGTTGAACCAACCCCTTTAATGTTTGTTGCCCACCTATTTCGACTAGGTGGCAACTCCATGTACATGAAGATGTACATAATTGTACAAGTCGTACCTTGGGAAAATCTAAGGATTTTTTCCATTTCTGCAGGGCAATTGCCCCTTTGTAAAACGAAATGTCCGCTCCCCTGCGTGGGAAAATTAATGTAATTATATGTGCTAGTGTAGATCATATGATATGGACGCCACACCATGGAACTGGTTATTAGGGAAGTCCCCTCATCGAGTGTTTTTTCCCTTTCCAATTAATCTTGTTGTTTAAACGATTTTAATTGGTTTGGTTTTTCACTCAAAATCCTCCAAAGTGGTGACGGGCGTTCTAATAGTCAAGTCCATGGGGTGGCTAAGGGTTCAAAATGTTCTTCGTGACCATGCTAGACATTTGTATAGAGTCTAGCGGAGTTTCGTTATGTTGTGTTTTTATTTATTTTTTCTAGTTAATTAATGTCACCCCTTGGTGGTTAATTAACTAAGTTTTGATGTAATAATGTAATTGCTCAAGCACTGGCACTTTGTAATAGGGGCTATGAATGCAAAGTAAATTGCTATGAAACCCCCTAAGCCACTGCTTCGAGTCCCATGTCATTCTGATAAGGGGTTAAGGAGATAGACCATTTTTGGCTAAGCAAGGTCTATTTTTCCTAGGGAATTAATTAATTTCCCTAAGTCAAAAATTTAAATTATTTGATTTTGAAGGAAAAAATCAAATAAGGCCATGGTAATTAAGTTTGAGAGATGGCTAAGCATAGCCAAAATTTGATAAACCCTCCATGGTCAAAATAAATGTCTGAAGATCTCCTAAGTGGGGCGTCCCTTTTGTCTTAATAAAATAAAAATATTAAAAAATTAAAGATCAAAAGTTAAAAATTAAAAAATAAAACATTAAAAATAAAAAGATAAAAATAAAAATATAAGATTAAAACTTAAAAATAAAAGATAGTAATTAAAAAATAAAAGAATAAAAAGATAGAAATTTTAAAATAAAATATCAAAAAATTAAAAAATTAAAAAATAAAATATTAATAGAAAATCAAAAAATAAAATATTAAAGATAAATATAAGATTAAAACTTGAAAATAAAAGATTAAAAGATTAAAAAATAAAAAGATAAAAATAAAAAAGTAAAAGATTAAATAAAAGATTAAAGATTAAAAATTAAAAATAAAAGATTAAAAGATTAAAAATGAAAAGATAAAAATAAAAAAGATTAAAGATAAAAATTAAAATAATAAAAATTAAAATTTGAGTCAAAGGGGGGCCCCACTTGGTCAAAAACCCTAGATCTAAGGGTGGAGAATGATTAAGACATGGATCAAGCACTCAAGCCATGGATTAAAACGCAATCTAAGGGTGTAGATTGGTTGAGAGTGGTAAAAAGTCAAATACCTAGATCTAGTGGTGGAGATCTAATCTACATCTAGATCTAATCTTGGCCATTGATATTCAAGGGGTTGGGGTCTTCCTCAACTATATAATGAGGGTCTCACTCCCTCATTTGACATGCTCTCTCATGCTATTGTTATGCTGCCGGATTACTTCTCGACTCTTTTCTCACATTTTCTTCTTGCCATTGTAATATTCTTGCCCTAGTTGGGCCATAATACAAGTAAATGCTTTGGAGGAACTTTGGTGGCTCTTGTCTACATTTGTGTTTCTTGTGAGGTAACCTGTTTTATTTTTATTTAGTTGCATTTGTATTAGCTTGGATAGTTCTCCACAAAGTATTTTGTGGAGAAACTTGTAAGTAGAAGTGTTTTTACCTACATTTGTGAGTAGATTAGTAAAACTCTACAAAGTATTTTGTAGGGTTTATTTGTTTACTCACCTCTTTGCTCATATTTTGCAGCTTCTATAAGTTTATTGCAGGGATCCAAAGCGAAGGAGTGCCCCTTCCATTGTTTTAAAAAACAGTTTTTCATTTTCGCACTCTCTGTAAAAAGGGTTTCGAAACTCAGTTTTTATCACTATATAGTGATAAAAACCTTGGTTTTAAGGCCCTAACCCATAGTATATTAGTTTAGGCTTTAAGTTCTGCTATTTACATGTAGCTTTCACTTTAAAAAACAGTCATTTCCAGCCATTTATTTTCTGTTTTCATTTTCGCACTTTCTGTAAAAAGGGTTTTGAAACTCAGTTTTTATCACTGTATAGTGATAAAAACCTTGATTTCAAGGCCCCAACCCTTAGTACATCAGTATAGGCTTTTATTTCTGTTGTTCTAACATCATTTAGGTGGCTGAAAACTGAGTTTTCAGCCCTCTAAACTTCATATTTCTGTCACACTTTCGCTCAGATTTTTTTTACTGTAAATTTGTATTTTTCTGTACTAATTTTTCTAACAAATTTTTTAGTGTTTACTGTGATTTCCAACAAGCAAAGCTTGCTAGTTTGTGACAGGTTTTGCACAGGTGAAGGGGAGGTGCTACCCAAATTGGCCTAGAAACACCTCAACCTTCAACCGGTTCCAAAAGGGGTTCAAGCCCTCAACTCTTTCCTTCCTTTTCTGTTATTTGTAAACCCCAAAGAGGAGTCCTCTTGGGGTATTTTGCAAAATTTATAAAGCATTTGTAATATACACAAATATTAGATTAGGAAGTAGAAAATTGCTTTATTTTCTGTTCACCCACCTCTCTTTGTGACAGACCACCATCTCTGTCACAAAGATTGAAGTGAGGTTAGTTTACTGTTTTATTTAGTTTACTGTTTTATTCATTCACCCACCTATCTTTGTTACACACCACCATCTCTGTAACAGAGATTGTTGTGAGGTTAGCTTAATCAGTTTCCTTTCTACCCACCTATCTCTGTGACAGACTACCATCTCTGTCACAGAGATTGTTGTGAGGTTAGCTTAATCAGTTTCCTTTCTACCCACCTATCTCTGTGACAGACTACCATCTCTGTCACAGAGATTGTTGTGCGGTTAAGCATTGCTCTAGTTAGTTACAGTTTCTTTCAAGTTCAGTTTTTTATTTTATTTTTCTATCAAAAGAAGTAATTGTACAACTCACCCACCCTGTGTATCCTCTATCCACTTGTCATCTCCCTTTAGGGAATTCAAGCTGGATATGAAAAGCAGGGGAAGTGGGGGCTTAGGTAA